>JAJOZX010013077.1:0-107814 GCA_023014485.1 Bathynomus jamesi
AATTACCTTGACTTTCCGTGTCTTTGATCAGAATTAAATTTATTCTAAAAAATGGTAACTATAAATTGAAAACAAACTCTACAGTAAAGATAGGTTAAGGAAAGCAGTCTTGAAGATTATCTTTATTTTACAACAAATGGATCAAAAGTATAAATAAAGTGCATAATAGATAATTGATATTTAGTGAATTAGCACCAAGTAGTGATCTTTTAGATGTTAATGAAAGTTGCATGAAATGAGAAATCGAAAACAATACAATTATTATTACTGTAAATGTTTGAGAAAAATACATTAAATCAAATATTTATACCATATAATCAATGACATGTTATCGCTGCAGCGCTTCGGGATAGACTATGTTGATTGTTTCTCATAAGCACCCAAAATGAAAAGATTTTTAATGTCACCAACTCTTGAGCGCCCAACATAAACTGGCCATGAGAAAAACATGGTTTCTCTAGGTTGAGGCCAACTACCTCAATGATTGGCCCTGAGCTTTGATGATGCTCATGGCAAAGCTTAGTCGAATTGGGAACTGGAGGCGCTTGAATTGAAATGGCAAGTCCGATGGAATGATTGGAATTCGTGGAACGAAGAAATCCTTTCCTGCTGCATGTCCAGTCATTATTGTGGCCTCAATGACATGCGCCCACATCTTCTTTACAGCCAACCGCGTTCCATTACAAAGTGTTGGGGGGGTCCATATTCCTGAGAAGAATGATAAGTGCACACCAATCTTGAGCTGTATATTGTGTGGTGGCACACCTGGTGGCTCCAGAGAATTGAGAAATTCTGTTGGATAATTGACAGCATCGTTCGTGTCTGGAACAGTGTCAACTGACTTGTATTGGTGCATCTCACCAGGTAACTGTAGGAGTAGCCCTCTTTTTACAGCATCAACTGCATCATTCTTTGGTGCAAGGATGGCTCTTTCAGAAAGCCACTTGTGATTCCTGAAATGAGAAATAACATTTGGAAAAACTGAATCTTTGAGTTCTTGAAGTGTTGTGACTGCTTGACCAATGTTTTCGACTGATACCATTCCTTGCATGTTCTCAGAAACCATTTTGCCATTTCCTAGCTGAAATAACCTTCCTGCAAAATTTCCAGCAGAAGCATCACCAGTCAAATGCACTCACATGTTGTTGTTGTTGCTTAGCCGATCAGCCCACCCTGATCGAGCAAGCCGGCGGCACGCAGGTAACCGAGCGCCCTCTCCGGAGTGGACCAGAGGTTCAGCGCACTAGTGATGTTGTGTTGTGTTCGTTGTTGTGCTAGAGCAGTACAGTCTGTCATAATGCGTTCAATTGTTTGTGGTGTGTCCTGGCACAGGGGGCAGGTGTCGTCTGTGGAGTTGTCTAGTCTGTGTTTATATGTCTGTAAGTTGGGGTGATGTCCACATCGGAATCGTGCTAAATTAACTCGATCCGATCTGCTCAGGCTGATCTCTGACCTGTTAATGGGTGCCGGCTTCGCACCTAGGACCGCATTCGGACCGAGTCGTGTCAGTGCTTTGTCGGTTAGGTGTGTGTGTATGTGTTTTCTGTACTGTGTAATGTCTGTGGAGCGTGGTATGGAATGGAGTATTTGGTTATAATGTCTCTCTGGTGTTACCTTAATGGTGCGAAGTGTCGGTGCATGATTGTACATGTAGTGGCAAGGGTGTTGTGGGTTAGTTGTCGCTGCTGCCATGAATTGTGTTCCCTTCATGTCTAAATGTTCCCTAACTTTCAGTATTTTTGTTTCTGTGTGCAGGTGTTTTATTGGTGTTGTTTGAGTGCATCCTGTAATGATACAAAGTGCGTTGTTTCGTATTGTCTGTAAGGTGTTTATGTGTGTGTTTGAGATAATGGGTGCCCAGCATGGGCTAGCATAGTCCATAACTGAGCGAATATATTGTTTGTATATGAGTGATGTTGTTTCCTGCTGGTGTCATAAGTTTGTGCCTGTTAGTACCCTAAGCGTGTTAAGTCTTGACGTACATTTGTTTTTAATGTCCTGAATGTGGTTTGCAAAAGATAATGATGTGTTGTATGTGATCCCAAGTATTTTGGTCCTGTGAGTGTGTGGAATGTTGGTGTTGTTTAGTGTAAGCTGTGGAATTATCTGGTGTTCTTTTGTATTGCTTGTAAGCAAGGTGATGGTTGATTTTGTGGGCGCTACTTTGAGTCTATTGTGTGTGAGCCAGTCTTGTATACTGTTTATGTATGTTTGTAGGTTATTTGTAGCGGTGTCGATGTTGTTGTGGGTGGATGTTAGAGTGATATCATCTGCATATGATGATAAGGTAAGCTTGTTATCTATGGGTGTTGGAATGTCATGCATGTATAAGTTGAACAGTGTTGGTGAGAGAACAGAGCTTTGAGGGACCCCGTTCGGAAAAAGCTTGTTTTTGGATGACTTACCATTAAATGTGACATGTGAGTATCTTCTTGAAAGATAGTTGCTCAGCCATCTTTTAGTGTTATTGTGCATGTTTGTGTTGAGTATTTTGTTTATGAGAGGGGAGCGTGGGATAGCATCAAATGCTTTACTAATGTCTATTGTTGCTAATAGTGTACGTTGAGCTGGTCGTCTGGAGTTGATGCCATCCATGATGTGCTGCGTGAGGTTAGTGAGTAATGTCGTGGTTGAGTGGTGAGGTCTGAATCCATGTTGAATAGGCGATAGTGGTGTGTGTGGGTTGGTGATTTGTAAGATTAGTCTTTCTGTTACTTTGGAAGGTGTGTATAGTAAAGTAATGGGTCTATAGGAAGCTGGTTATGTTGGTTTTTTGTTTGGTTTGAGTAGTGTAATAATTTTACCTTGTTTCCATATGTCAGGAATAATACAGTGTTGGTATGAATATGTGCTGATGCTTGTGAGAGCTAGTATTCCTGTGGGCCCAAGTGTTTAAGGTGTATGTTAGATATGTTGCCTGGTCGAGTAGCCTTCGAATTCTTAATGTTTTTGATGATGTTGGTGGTCTGGTCTGTATTGAAGGGTGTAATGGTCGTGTCGAGTCTGTAGGTTTTCTTGTGTCTGGCTGTTTATCCGTCTGCGTGTTTTTGGTTGTTGTCTTTGTTTAAGAGATTTATCTTTGCGTAGTGATTAACTAAAATGTTAGCTTGTGTATATGTTGGGATATTATTTTGTCTGCGATAGTAGAATATTATTGTTAAGTAGAATATTATTGTTTACTATGGTCTATTACTCAAATCCAAAAATATTGATATCATTATTTCTTTGTTCTCTTTAACAATTTTCCGTAAGATTTAAAACAGCCATTTCCGTTTTTTTATTATTAAGGAGATAATAAATTATTGGAGATAATAAATTGTAGGATTCTAAATAGCGCTGCATTCTACTTTTTTACAATTTTTTTCAAAAACTTTGCTGAACACAGATAATGAACAAACCGGCCTGTAATTAATTGCTAGTGCAGGATGACCCCCCCCCCTCTTAAAAAGAGGTGTTATACAACAAATTTTTAGTATTGATAGGAATATTCCTTTGGAAATACTTTGAGTGATAATTTTAGCCAAAGTTACAGCTATCTTATCTCTAACAATCTTCAATATAGATACAGAAATGTTATGAATATTAATTTTTGCATTTTTTTAATTTACCGATAATATTCCGGTCCTGAGTAGAAATAGCAGGAACAAAGGAAAATAAATTTAATAGACTGGGTGGCATATACAATATTATATTCTAACGGTGAGTGATCATTATTTAGTCACTCTGAGCGAAGCTTATCAACTATTAAAGCTAATAAGTTATTTAAATTATTTAAATTATTATTTCAGTGATAGAATCCGAACTACTGCTTATGAATGTCATGACTGTACGTACGTAAATTGCATTTAATGAAAATAATAATAATTAATTATTACCAAGAGAGATAACTCTCATTGTCTTATACTTGACAGTTATCATCATTATTATTATTATTATTTTTATTATTATTGACGTTTAAAAATATAAAATAACTTAACATCATTTAATCTTATTCGACAAGTTCAACATTCTCACCTGGAATACATACATTATATCAACCGTATACAGTATATAAATACACATGCATTCTCCCCATCGTACACAAAATCACGCATACTCTACTATCCACAAAAAAGAAACGACAGCTTACATTATCTTTCGTTGTACGAACAAAAAACTCATATTTGTTTGCAGGAACTTCAATCACAAGTTCAGAATTTACATGATGGGTTCCAAAATCTGTTAATTTAGTCAGGAAATTCAGCGTATAACATAAAGATTTTCAAGTTTTTAGCCGATTTTTTCCCCCCCACGATGACAAATCTCCTTTACATTAGACTGTCATGCAGTGCTAACATTATCTATGAATACATACATAGTTTCACATAGCATACACATTCATTTTATATATATATATATATATATATATATATATATATATATATATATATATACACTTTATTTATAAATTTTAATTAGTTAGAATAATTTTGTAAACTTTAACGCATTAAAGCTATTGAAAGCTATTAAAATTTAAAGCTATTAAACATTGCTATCCCATTAAATTTACGTGCAAATATTGTATAATATTCATATTACCTCTGGAAGCCATATTAATATTAAGTATATTAATAAGTACAGTATATTAATAAAGCATAATATCAACAAAGCGAGCAGTAAGTAAATATTCAGTGAAATTATATGTACTTAAAACTGCTTAAAATGACTATGTCTAAAAATCCTGTTATTCCCATTAAATATATTAAATATATTCTATAGCATTAGTATCAACACTAAGGGCACTTTAATATCAAAGCGTAAGTTCATTATAAGTATATCGATATAAAACTGAAAATATTGTAACAACCGATATATTCTAATACACTATATGTATATATGTCCAATACAGTGTCAGTTGTGTTCAAATAACGTTAAATTATTATATTTTACAAGATGTAAGTTGGGGCTAGCAGTAAGTATGGAGGGACCTTTTTAAATATATATATATATATGTGTGTGTGTGTGTGTGTATGTGTATATATATATATATGGGATGAATTTCACAATTAAACACTTGAAATGAATGAAACATTTTTTCTTTTTCCTTGTGGGATTGCATCATATATATATATATATATATATATATAGTCTTAAAAGCAAAACTGCATTGTGTCCTTATATAAACAAGAGTTATCATTATAAAAATCTACTTCGTACTTACCCTTCGTACCCCCTTATTCTCTTTTACCCCTTATTCACTTCTTTTAACTACTCCTTATTCTCTTCTTTTAACTTTACCCCTTATTCTCTTCTTTTAACTCTCTATTCTCTTCTTTTAACTCTTTATTCTCTTCTTTTAACCCCCTACTCTCTTCTTTCTCTCGGGCTAACCTTAGAATGGATCTTAGGGTCTTTGTTAGCCTTAGCTTCTATATATATATATATTATATATACAGTATATATATATATATATATATATATATATATATATATATATTATATATATAATATGTTTATCTTAGTTTCTACGATTTCTGTTTTTCCTGTTCCTTTTGCTCGGATCTTTAAAAGATATTTTTAAACTTTTTTTCATAAAATTCATCTCTACTTTTTCATAAAAAAAAAGCTTTGAAGTGTAATTTTGTTTCTACTTTCAATCATATGCGTAGGACTGTATGTCAATGTAGGTCAAATTGCAACTTTATACCGCACGCGTTAACTAACTCTCCAAACATATTCAGAGATACGTGGGAGGTCAAAATATGTAGCTTTGGACCTGAATAAGGTCGGAAACGAAATATAAGGTCAAAAGTATTTCAACTTAAAATGCCATGTTACAGCATATATACATCACTATATATATATATATATAAGCAAACAAGGAAAAGGAAAAGGTTGTTTGCTTATTAATAAGGTCACGTGTTATTTTGTGATTCTAGTGCATATATATATATATATGAAAATTATTTCACGAAGGTAACACGTGAAAATATTTATGATGAATAAAACCACGAAGGAAAGGAAACACAAAATGGTGCTCAAGCGCTTTCGTCTAATGACATCCTCAGTGTTCCTGAGGATGTCATTAGACGAAAGCGCTTGAGCACCATTTTGTGTTTCCTTTCCTTCGTGGTTTTATTCATCATATATATATATATATATATATATATATATATATATATTAGGGTGGTCCAAAAAGTTAAAGCATCGACTAAGTTCTCTCCACAAGGTTGGTTTTATGCCTATTGGTGTGGACAGTATTTGTGCAAAGTTTCACGTTATTCGGTTAATATTTAGGGGTCGCCCCACTTGCCCCCTTTTTGAAAATTTGGGAAAATATATAGACAACTGAATAACTAAATTTTTTTTTGGTTCTCAAAGAATATGAAAGAAAACAGTAAGACAATAGGATATGATAATGGGTGTATCTTCATTATTTCTTCTGCATCAGAGTCGCCTTGGATGGTATTGGTATCTGTTTTCGGTGGGCGGCTACGAGTTGTAGGAGGTACTGCTTCTGGTCCTCGTTTCGTGTCAAAGTGTCATTGTAGCGTTGTGCGAGAGCAATACCTCGCTCGGCAGCATCATTGACGACTTTCATCTTTAAGGCGCGATCTCTAAGTTCCCTGTAGTTCTTGTCATTTGGCGATTCCCGTGGATCTTTTTGAAGTAACTGGCGCGCTTCCTCCTTACCTCCAACTTTCAAGGCATCAAAGAGGGTCAATGTCCTTTTCGTGACGAAGGATGCCACATCATTTTCAACACCAGCTTCCGCCATGTCGATTCTTCGGGGGCAGCCATTCTTTTGGGGATGTTGGAGGTGTTGAACCATTCTCCTTTTGGTATCAGGATCGATCCTATTATCGAAGAAGGCCAGTCCAATCAGATGCTCCGACAAGTACCACAGGTGGCGTCTTAGAGCTGTCTTCGCCGCTTGTGCAGCTCCTCCGTGTGGATATTTTTCCAGAAGATGCAGCATTTTGAGATCATTGAGAGGAGCTTGTGTCCCCATTGGCGCTTTATGCCAGTACTTGACGTAAATCAGACTGACAAATAAAGCCAGCTGAGTCACGTTCCGTTCTTCGCGTGCTGTGAGCTTGAATTGATAGTGAAAGAGGTAGATTTTGAGCGCATAAATCGCCTTCGCCATCCATCTCGCGTGGTGCATGGGACCCGGAGCTCGGATAAAGAGTTGACCACCAGTCTTTCCCCCCAGGAAGAGCAAAGATAGTTCAAGGAACTCCTTGTAGTCGTCACGAGGTTGGCTTGCCTGAAGAGCGTTAGGTAAGTAAGTGAGCGTCTCTTTTCTCATCTCTTGGAGTTGAGGATTCTCGAACAAGCTGTCCGATGCTGAGACAAATGCTTCGTGGGAGAGAGATGGCCATTCCTTTTGAAATCGCTTAAAAAGGCCTGTTTCAGGACTTCCTGTTGAGCCAAATATTGAGGCAAAGACATCAGCAAGTACGATTTCAAGTATATGATGTCGACAACCGATCCAAACTAGCTCGTGACCCAATGCTTCTTCAATCCTGACACAGGCTCCGTGATGTAAACCCGTGTTTGACGCAGTGGTATCGAAGACGAGACCTCTCACATGCTGTTCCACGTTCCATAATTTCATAGTTTGAAGGCATGCCTGGGCCTGTGCTTCTCCAGTTCCTTGTTTCATCTTTGGGACACCAAGCAGCTTCTCCTGTCCATTGAATGTTATAAGGATTGCTATCCGATGCACATTCGTCTTCTTCCCTTCAATGCCGGGGAGAAGCTTTCCGTCCCAATGGAGAAGGACAGGGTCTTCTAGAGAGAATGATTCTAGGTCTTCTCGAGCTGCCTGTTCTCGCCCACTTTCTCTGTAGCGATGAATAGAGCTCCGAGAGCACGTCATCCCAGACAGATCATGCCCCGCGGCCTGTAATACAGCTCCAGTTACGAAAACAGCATTCCGGTCAGAAAGATTGGTGCGATCCATTGCTCCAATGACTTCTGGAGATTAGAAAATGTTCGTAACCTTGTTCTTGGGACGCTTTGGTGCCGGAGCTTCAGACGAAGAAGGAATCGGAACCGATGGTCTATAGTCGTCGTCGTCTTGCGAAAAAAGGGAAGAAGAAGAAGAGGAAAGATCAATTGATGACACTCCTGCTTCTTCCAAATCTTTCTGTGTTGCTTCATGCCTTGCCTTCCTCTTGGCTTCCTTCTCCATTCTGGATCGCTTTCTGTCCTCTTGTGTAGTCGTTTCCTTATCAATGCCAGCCATGCTGCAAGAATTGACGTCCTTGCGCTGCATGGACAGGAAATTTCGGTCCTCAACGTTGACGATTGTGCTCATGGCATCACTGGTTGCGATGTCAAACAGTTCCTGGATGTCCGCTTTGAAGATGTCTTCATTCATTCTATCGCTGGCACGTTGCCTGGTCCTGTGCTTCTTGAGTGTTTTGTAGCGGTCTAAAAGCTTTGAAAGCTTACGGACACAGGAGTCGATCCGTTGAGTTGGGATCCGCGCTCGGGTCCAGACTTCAATCACCCTCTGGCATGCCTGGTTCAGACTGTCGGAGGTGGTTTGCTTTTGATTGATGTGGTGGTATTGCCCCAAGAGGAGGGCGTCAAGGCATGTAGGGAGCCTTGACGTGGATAAAGTTCCAGTTGCCATCCCTAGAAGCCAAACTTTTGGAATTGATCGAGTTTGAGCCATCGGACCTACGGAAGAAAAAGTACATTATATAATATATATATTCAGAGTGGGGCGACCTCTAAATATTCACCAATCACGCTGCAATTTTGCACAGACCATGTGGACACTAAATGGACAGAAACCACACTTGTGGAGACTATCTAAGACAATTTTGAAATTTCCCCCTATGGATTTGGACCACCCTAATATATATATATATATATATATATATATATATATATATATATATATATGCACTAAAATCACAAAATAACACGTGATCTTATTAATAAGCAAACAACCACAGGGAAAAGGAAACACAAAGTCCGAGCGCTTTCGTGATATATTCACATTATCAAGGAGGAACAGAAAATAGACAGAGATTACAAAGTAAATGAGTTAAATAGACAAGCAAAAAATTCACAATCGGCACCTCAAATTAAAGGTCTTAAAGCCCTCTAAAGATTTTTTCAATTGATAACATAATCTGTAGGCTGCTAAATTACTAAATTACTAATATATATATATATATATATTATATATATATATATATATATATAGACGCCTGGTTCAGAACGGTATCGGATGAACCAGATGCGCCTGGCTGTGTGCGATGGAGCTCGCAAGAGACCAACTCGCTACTCCAGCAGGCCAGGCCTAGAGGTGGGACCACCAGCTTGACCTTCGTGTGAAGAGAGACCGACGCACGGAACTGCTATCATGTTACCAGGTATTTTATATACATATATATATTGGTCCCTTCGTGCAGCACCATCCCTTCATGCAGCACCACCCTTCATTGGTCTCTTCATGCAGCACCATCGTGCAAATATCACACACACACACACACACACACACACACACACACACGGTGCTGCATGAAGGGACCAATTTCCATCGTTTTGAAATGCAAACAATATAAATAACTTACCGTTTTTCATATATTCTCTTTTTTTTTTAATCCCAGACCCACCTCAATTTTTGCATTTCGGGGTGTGTGTGATCGAGGGGGTATGAGTGGGGGGGGGGAGGTCCTAATCTGGCCGCGGGTCCTCGTTTAGAGGAAGAAGTTCTATATAACTCGTCCAATATTTAAAGTTGAAAAGAAAAAGGAGAAGTCTCAAATAGTCTGTCGAGAAGAGTTTCGTAAAGGAGAATTTCCCGAGATAAGACACGAAGGAGAAATACCAACGGAAGACGGTAGATATTTTTCCTGCGTTTCGTGTGATTTTCGCGCACGAACTCTCTCTTTTTATATATAGTTGAAGACCCTGGAGAAGGGGGAAATAAAAGGGGGGGATTCTTGTGGATGAAATAGAACGTGTAAAACTCAAAAGAAGAGGCGTAATTTAAGTGGTTAGTATAAAGGGGGCTTTGCAAGACCCAACTTGCCCCTAAGTAGTTAAAGGGAGTTGAATCCCTTTGCCTATAAAGAGAAAATATCCCCGTGTGAGTCTTGGTTCAACTATATTAAAGAGTGCAATCTGGTGACTACTCGGCATTTCTGCGATTGAGGATTATAGCAATTCGTTCTCAAAAGGCGGAAAAAGACTGACGCTCCTTCGTGCGCGCGCGATTCTGAGAGTCTGAGAAGTAAAACGTAAAAAATTCAGTGTTCTTTTTTACATACAAAACTTTACACTTCAGTAATAATTAAATAAAATATTTAACTAAAAAGTAAAAAAATAAAATACTTTTTACTCCTTTTTATGTAAAATATTAAAATAATTTAAATTAGGCCTACTTAAAAATTTTAAATTCGAAGTGATAATTCCGTTTTCTTTGTGTAGACGAATTAATAATAATAATAATAATAATAATAATAATAATAATAATAATTAAATTATTTATTATT
The DNA here is from genome assembly GCA_023014485.1 of Bathynomus jamesi. Classification (NCBI taxonomy): domain Eukaryota; kingdom Metazoa; phylum Arthropoda; class Malacostraca; order Isopoda; family Cirolanidae; genus Bathynomus; species Bathynomus jamesi. Next base: position 10,503 of record JAJOZX010013077.1, read on the forward strand.
GAAATGACAGAGAGAGAGAGAGAGAGAGAGAGAGAGAGAGAGAGAGAGGAGAGAGAATGAATTGTTTTCTAATAAAAACAGGGTTCTAAGAATTACATCTTACGAATTGGCAAGCATAGAGCAAGAAGACTTAAACCTTCTATAGCAATAATTACTTACGCTGTACACAATCTATTGAATTGAATCGAATTGAATAACCTTTATTACTAATAAATAAATAATTGGTTTTACAATTACGATGACATAAATAATTGTGAAGCTAGACTATTTATTTAATTTAATTTGGCCCTAAAGCTTTTGGTATTACTTTTACATACGTTAGATCAAAGCTATTTATGTAAGGTAATTTGGATTCCTCATTATTAATTAAAATAATAATTCAGTACTTTACATTAGTTAATATTGATTTGCATCAATTTAAATAAGATATTTTTATTTTTTTAAAGCAGTAACCACCCGAAGAGGATGCCAGTGGGCATCGAAACTGTTTTGGAAATAAACTCTGTCTATTAGAGTGGGTTTTTATTATCAGTAACTTACATACGAAACTTTTTGGTTAAGTTTTAGGGGAAAGCAAAGGATATAAGGAGGAAGGTGAAGAGCGAAAGGAACCAGCCCATGAAAATTTGTATGAGGCACTTTTGCTTTTAAATTTGTTTCCAGATTATTTTTCAGTTATTAACTCCTTCGTATGAGAGGGATCTTCGTGATGTCTTAAGTGTGAAGTTAGGTTTGTAGAAGTAATAGTTATCATGTCTTAGGTTCACTACTTACCGTTGTTGTTTAAGGCTACTTTTAGAAGATCGAGGGAATATTCGGTCTGAAAAGGATAATTACAAAGGACGTCAAATGGTTTACAGAGATAATATCACTACAAGATTTATATATTTTGTTTTCGTATGGAATCTACATATCTACAGAAGCTAAGGCTAACAAAGACCCTAAGATCCACTCTAAGGTTAACCCGAGAGAAAGAAGAGAGTAGGGGGTTAAAAGAAAGAATAAGGGGTTAAGTAAGTAGCTAAACCTATCATTCGTGGGTTAACATTCACTCCGAAAAAGAGCGAGAAAGACTCGCCATCATCATCCGCCGGCCACTGCCGACAAGTTGGAAATATAGTCGAAGAGAACAGGAAAGGGGTGAAAGATGAAAAGAAGTAAAATAAGAACGCTTACAAACCATGCAAACACAGCCTTAACTCAAACACTGTCATATCATGCAAACTACAGACATGCAAGTAAAGAGAGGATAAGAAAAGAAAAAAAGTATGAAGAATATAACAAAAAGTGGGTTAGTTTACGCTACGAGCTACATCTAAGTTCGTGTTAGTCTATTTTTTTTAATATAATTTTGTTGCTGGCATATCACACGCTGGCATGTCACAAGCTGGCATTAATCTGTAGCGAAGATTTTGCTTTTAAGACTATTTATTAATGTATTTGCGTCATTTGGTCATTTGAAGTTATATTGGGGGGAAAGAGGTAAACTTTGTGGGTTTTCTTCCCCTGAAATATCAAAGAAATTTGGGTATTGGGTAACATCTTATGCTGCTCATTTCCCTACCTCTGGTAAATGTTTGTGAAATTCATTTAGTTCAGTGGTTCCCAACGTGGATGCCACCGCCCCCAGTGGGCGTTTGAGAATCTTAGTGGGGGCGTTAGGAAACCGCAAAATTGTTACCTTCTATTAATAAATCACTTATCACTTATCCTGTCATATATTAACTTTATGAGGGGGCACCAACAAATACTGATGGACATAAGGGGGCGTTGGCCAAAAAAAGTTGGGAACCACTGGGTTAAGATATGGGCATTATTAGATCATTAACATAATTATTATTTGAAAGAAATTTCTTAGAAAAATCGTTCCCTTTTTAGGGTTTGGTTTTAACATTTTGTTAATTAATTTCCATATCAGTTTTGGATTACAGTTTAACCTACCAAATTTGTCTGAGTAATATTCGTTTCGCCTATTTGATTAGGTTGTCAATTTTGTTTTGTATTTAGTGTACACTTAGTAAATAATAATAATAATAATAATAATAATAATAATAATAATAATTGCATTTATTATTTTTCATCATATTTAGTTGAATTTATTTCCCACTAAATTTCCAGCTTACTGCAATTAATTTACAAAGGATGAATCAAAATGAGCTTCGTATTACCCTTCTCAATAATTCCCTTTAATCAAAAACGGGTATTCATCGAATGAAAAATGATTCAAAGTTATTTTTCATTTGAATGTTATAATTAAAGTTTATTTTACGAATACAACATTTACCGTTTTTAACATATAAATATTTTCTTGGAAATTTAATTTCGGAACTAAATAAATATTCCATAAAAACAATAAATAGAATTTATTTATTTATATATAAAAATAATTAGTTTAGTTTACCATTAAATATTTATTTTATTTTTTTATATCCGCAATTGGTTTGGGTTCTTCTTGTAAATGCAAGACTACGTCTTGTTTATTGTCGCAACACCGCTTCCTGTTAATCAGCGAAGTTAAGCGATATTGGGTCTGGGTAGTAGTCGTATGGGAGACCGTTCTCTGCGTTCAGGTGATATAGCAACCCGTGATTCGGATCCCACGTATAGCTGTAGGTTCCTTCCGTCGTATGACCGTTGCTATTACGAAGGAAGTTAAACAACTCCAAAACACAGACGGTCCTGCATCAGTAATTCCCCAAAAGCTCTTTTTCTCTGCCATTCACTCATGCGTTCCTTCAGTGAGACGAGAATCTCTATGAAGGTGATAGAAATCGCTCCATCGTACAATCAACTGAAAAAGTACTGTCTTGAAACTCCGTGTTTCTGATTAATAAATATGGATAAGACACGCGTAGTTTTGTAACAGGACTCTTTGAACTTACTGTACATGTGCTCTTTCAAGATAAAATAAATTACACCGGATTTGTATAAATTTTTTCCATCAATGTCCCTCAGCGAAATGACACCGAAGAATATCTATTTTTAATCCGTAGACTTTGATAATACCGTGACTGAACTTATCTATCGAATTTATCATTAGCTTCACCGGTAGAATATATTGTAGGTAATAGTAAGGATTCGATCATTCTACGCAATAACAAATGTCATTCTACCAAAATGATAAAAATTCTGTAATCTCAATATTTGATTGTTTATAATGGGACAATATTTTTAGGTTGCAAATCCAGCTCAAACCTAAAGCCAAAATTATAGATGAAAATGACTGTTTTTTTTAGTCCTAATTAATATCTTCACTTATCAACATTCGCAGTGAGAAGTTAATCCTGAAAGTGGTAGAACGAGCATTACAAACCACAACTTTAATAAAAAATGCACTAAGAGGTAGTGAAAGGTCATTGTATTAACTTTTTCACTGTGGTGAAACGTTTTATGACGTTAAAACTGCGGTGAAATTATTAATGAGAAATTACGGCAACACTATACCATCAACAGTTATCTTTAAACGGCCCCTCCAAAACTCTTGTTTGTTCTTTTAAGTTTAAACAAAAGGCTTTTTTGGGGGGATTTTAGATTATGAGGCTCAGTTTCGTTAAAATTGAACATAAATAAATGATGTTACTCGACAATAAATTTGGTTTAATTTATCATTTTCAAAATGTCCGCATGAAGTCAAAACCAATTCCAAATATAAACATAATTTTTCTATGTGTTTAATCTAAACCAAGTTTATACTGAAGTAACATCATTTAACTAATTCTGAACACAGTACTTTGTTTGATTAAAATCCAAACAAAGTTTTTGTTTAAATTAAATAAAGCGTTTTTAAGTGCACCATCAAGAGTCAACCTTGAACAAAAATATTTGGCTGTATTTCACGACACGCCTCTTTGCGAGTTACGACCGTGATTCAGAGCTTTTCTTTATACTGATCGCACGATTTTTACCTCCGTATATACTAACAACCAGGTTCATACGACACAGTGCAGGGGGAAGGAACGTGGAGCTCAATGCGGAATGCGGAGGACGGTCGTCCATCCAACTACTTATCAGACACAACGTCGCTCAACTTCGTTGATTTAATTCTATGGTCACACGAAGAAGCTCCATACCAATTCGAATTAGTTAACTTCACCTGTACATGTTTTTACTTTTTAACTCTAAAATGAGTTTTAAAAATTCAACTCAAACATAATATATACTGTATATACACACACACATACACACACACACACACACACACACATATATATATATAGAGGGTGTTCAAGAAGAAACGCAACCATTGGAGAATGCATATATCATTTTCTTTATATATATATATATATATATATATATATATATATTATATATATATATATATATATATATAAATTTCACAATTAAACGCGTCAAATAAATAAATGATGCACACCCACAAAGAAAAATTTAAAAAACGACGATTCCAAGACCTTTCGTGCATTCAACGATATACCCGATTCCCGAACGAGATATACTGTTAAATACACGAAAGGCCTTGAAATCTCGTTTTCACATTTCCTCGTGGATGTATACAGTATATATATATATATCAAAGCTATTGACTTCTCCTTAGGGAAACGGAGCTTACAGATGAACAGAAGGACCAACACAACGGCAAACATTTTCATTTATTTTTTGTACTGCAGACGTTTCGACAAATCTTTTGTCATCATCAGTGAATTAAGTCTTAAAACCTTCATTCATTCATTCATATATATATATATATATATATATATATATATATATATGGGAATGAACTCAGAATGGTTCCCTGAGTTTTTTATGATACACACAGACCGTGCATGGAACAAGGAACTCTTCTGGGATAATTAAATCCACTATAGTCCGAATAAGTAATGGTAAATGACAAATACCATAGTTTTTTTCTTTTCATGATGCTAGCCCGACGTGGGCAACGGGCCACTCGCAAAGAGGTCCCATAAATATAGCTTCCCTCACCAGCTATCTGCAAAGCAGACAGGATCCAGCTTTGGGACATGGATCTAGGGTTTAAAGCAGCCTAGCCCTGCTACATTTAGAACCTCAATATAAGCAAAAAACTCGCTGTCTTCACGTCAGATTGAATACATCAAAGAAAAGGACAACTATTATATTTTAGCCAAAAACCAAAACTTAAACCTCAACTGGCAGAATTGAGCGTCCACTTTTCAAGGCACATAACTATGGTATTTGTCATTTACCATTACTTATTCGGACTATAGTGGATTTAATTATCCCAGAAGAGTTCCTTGTTCCATGCACGGTCTGTGTGTATCACATATATATATATATATATATATATATATATATATATATATATATATATATATATATATATATATTATATATATATATATTATAGACATTCAAAGCATTATCTTCTTATATGAATTTTTGGTGTATCAGTAAATCATACCGTACTGCCAATTTTGAGACTACTTTTCCGATAAAACTGAAATAAAATGATATTATTATTAGTAACTTTTGAATAGATTCTTTCTCGTATTCCAGCTTTCAAATCTCATTGTATAAATATCTTTTCTTTATAGGCTCCAAAATTGTTATTATGCAACTGAGATCGGTATTGTGCCCGTGTGCCTTATTGCAAGATTATATATTATATATATATATATATATATATATATATATATATATATATATATATATATATATATATATATATATATATATATATATATATATATATATATATATAATCTTGCAATAAAATCGGTATTGTGCCCGTGTGCCTTATTGCAAGATTATATATATATATATTATATATATATATTGGAAAAGAGAAGAGAGAGATACACCATTATTTACACTTGGAAAATAATGGAGAAACTAGTCCCTAATCTTACTCTGAACCCTATAACTCCCCAAACAACGGTGGACAGTAGAAATAGTCCAGGCAATTTGTAGTTAGACCTGGGCAAAATTGCTTCAGAAGCTTTCTAAACTGTTTCCAGCTCAGGAACCATTGCCGAATAACATATCCAAAATCCGACAAAATTGGACCCCGGGAACACCCCCAAAAATGAAATTCAAAATGGCGGACTGGATGTTTCCTACGAAAAAAAAAATATATAATTTACGCTTTTATTTATAGAGATACATTTGATGCTTTTTCTTTCAGTTGTAATGTTTTAAATAATTCAACAATATACAACACAACCAGTTATTACGCAAATATAATGTTATATAGCTTTTTACAGATTTTTATAATCAATAATACAACAATTATTTTTTTCCCAGTTTCAAGTTATGTTCATTACAGAAGAAGTGATACCTGGTCACAAACATACAGAAATTAATCCTCTTCATCACTATCATCGGATAGATTACCGTACTTGGGTTGTTATCGCAACCACTGATTTGGCACTCGCCACAAGCGGCTGAACAGGGCATTCCATTACGCTTGCATCCACATCTTGAAGTAGAACATTTCGTCTTGCAGGAGCAGCGGATCATGTTGAGTAGATAATTTGGAGCTGGTGGCTTGTCGCAGGCTGTAGGGTAGTAGGAATTATTCTTTACATACCAACCCCACTGTTCTGCATCGATCTTCTCTTCTGTAGACTTCCAGATTAGTATTTGAAAGTATGTGCGAAAGCTGTGGTACTTTGTGGACGTATCGGTAGGTGGCAAACGTTCGGGTGTAACAAAAGATTTAGCTGTAGCTACCTTTTCAACTAACATTCGATGACGTAGTGTGTTAGTGGATTCAAGTGTTTTGCAGCCATACAACACAAGCATTGCCTTTCTTCCAGCGGCTTCAATGTCAGAGTGTTGGCAACAATCAGAACAGAATGTATTTGCAACTGAGCGGAGTTCAGCCACCTTCATCAGTGTGTCGAATGCTTTGGCTTTACCGATCGAAAAAATTCTGGATGTGCTATCACAGTCCGTGAAAGCATGCACAAACAGGAGATACTTGCAGATGTCATTGCCTAACAATGATTGAATGCTGAGAATATCATACACAGGATTAGGAGATGGTCCCCGTCTTATATCGCTGCGATAGTACAACTTGAAACCACTGTCCTTGGCATGGTACAGAAGGAGAATCAGCAAGTCGGTGTCTTCCCCTATTACTGTTGTAGTTGCATTTTCTGATGAGGAAACTGCTGCACGAACGATGTCCACATCAGCATCCCCATCCGCGTTGTGAACAGTACACCCGTGCTTCTTCAACATCTCACCTACGAGGGAAATAAATGCTTGCTTGTTGTTTTCATTAGCCAAGAAGTGTTCCTTCTGGCCAACAAACTTCATGCTTGGACTGAGATTCACATTTCTGCTTGTCTTGGTGCTGCATCTTCTGTGGGTCATGTCCTTGATCGTAGGAGAGCTGCTGTAGCCATCAAAAACAATGATTGCTTTTCCATATGTTTTCAGAGTGAAATCGGCATATGAGTTGGCGATGCTGTCATATGTTTCATCTTGACGCCAGGAAACACGATGTAGTAGAGATCCACCATCCAATACGTACTGGTCTGTGCACTGAATTTCTTGAACTTCTTCCATGCGTAAAGTGTCAGTGTATTTGATTATTGCATGAGCTAGCTGAGACTTATCGGGTTTCCTCAAGATACTTCGTGATTCGAACAATGCAGGAGGATATGCACACAGTTCGTAACACATGACATCTTCAAGATTCATGTCTCCGCCAGTGGCAACAGTCATCATTCTCTGAAACAGTAGTGCAGGATCTACTTCTATATCTGAAGCATCAGTGATCACAACGGCAGAAGCAGATCCTAGTGTTTTCACTTTGTCAGATCTTTTGGCAGAATATGTAAAGGCTTGTTTCCCAATCATTTTTACGACAATGTTCGTACCGATTGAATGCAATTGATGAACGTTAACTCCAGGATCAGCAGTTAGCCCTGTTACAATGTTGCAGAGACCCGAGGTAGAATGGAATGGGGATAAGGATTCCAGACGTTCAAGTACTTTCTTCATGTCATTACTGTCCCTGATTTCTCTACTTCCCCTCATTTCCTTGTGCTGTTCACTACTTTCCAACAAAACTCTGGTGTATTCCTGCATTGCTAAGTTATAAGTGGAACACAGAGGCATAGAAAAGAGCCACGTTGTCCTTTGGATGTCTGTAAATCCACTTCCGCGTGTCAGTCCGCCTCTGCTTTTCAGGGAACGCATTAGTACTTGTTCTATCACCAGGTCTGTGCCGAGTCCGGCCCATAATCTGTCGCTTCTTCTTACCACAAACTTACCTTCCTGGAACATTTTGTTAACGGCTGGATTTTCAGAAGGCAAACTTAACATTTTCTGCAGGTACAGGTATATCGATTTCAGGTAATTGTGATGTCCGGCTGCTGCAATTATGGGGATGGTCTCCAGCATAGCTTGCAAGTGCAAATCCCACGAGCTGGTTCTGTCTGCTGTTATGAAGGAACGTGCAATGTTGATCATTCGCTGATATTCCAACCAGAGTTGACTTGTTTGCGAAGTAGATTGTAGGTCAGTTTTCTTCGCATCCAAAGTGGTAGCAATCTGAGACAATGCATTCGAAGATTCCACATCCTCAACTGATTGTTTGGCGGTCATAACATCGTCGAGCAGGTCACAAGCTTCCTTATGGAGGTCATGAGGAGTTCCATCTTCATTACGAGGGAAAACGTCTGCGACTAGTAAGGTACTAAGAGCTGCATCTACTATCATATGACCACGTATCGCTCTTGAAACAGCTTTTCCAGACATCATGTGTTGCACGGCATTTGGTCCGTATATTTCTTGAAGTACTTCAGACAATCCTGAACCATTCATAAGAGTACCGACTGCTCCAAAAGATTCATCAGAGTGTGAAATGATCCCAGCATTAAAACAATGTCCTGCAGGTCTCTCTGTTCATTGATGATTTGGGAAGCTTTCCAGAACAAAGGCTGATCAAAGGTAATAATGCATGGGACTTTTTGATCGCGTGCTATCTTGCTCAAATATAGTAATGTCGAAAATATGCAGTCATGTCAGTTGGCGACATATCTATGATGGGAAGGAACGTGATCGACGCCACACCTGGATGTGAGACACTTGATCCACCGTGAATTGCCTGCATTGTTCCGGACCAACTTGGACCTGATCTTTCTGCTGAAGATATCTGCCAGAGAAGACTAAGTCGACTTATGGTGGCAGTGGGTACTGGAAGTTCGCGGAATGAGATGTCCCTCAACATGCTTCTCGCGTGTCTATATTCCCTAATGTCAACGGTTGCAATCTTCTTAATGTCATTGTCACCAACATTACGCAGCCTGTGAATAGAAGGGTGGATCTTGATCTTCGGAGTTATTGCGGCAATCATACCCATTCCATGAAAGGTATTCTTCCCATCCAAAGTGCAGACATCATGATCGACGTTATCTGCTGCTAGAAGGACTGCAGTGTTTTCATCAACAGTAAAAGAGCCAGACCCACTTGCCAGCGCCGCGTTTCTTTCGAATCTTGTTACTTCTGCATACGACGAACAGTAACCCAGCTGATGGAGAACGTCAATAAGGTACCTTGACCTAAAGTTGTGGTGTAGCTGAACCGACAAACCGATCTGTAGTGGACATAGTAATCCTCTAGGACGGGTTGCTTGCATAATGCTCTGCCCAATTGCACCTATTTTTCTTGAAGCATCCTGTCCCGCAAATGCTTTTGATAATAGCAATTTCAGACTGTTGGGAATGTAATCAAGAGCACTTTCTGCAGTGATGTCATTTGGAGATGGATACACATCTTTTCTAGGCGAGTCGACAGACTTGATATCACTTCTGATTATTTTTGCAGCAGCTTCTACTAGGTAAATCTTCTGTAGCTCTATATCTATATCACATTCTTTCGACTTTTTGTGATAATCTATAAGAATTTCATTAGCTGTCTCTCGTAGTGTTACTACATCTGCCTTCCCACTTTCACCTGATATTATGATCTTGTCTCCGTAACGTTCTAAAAGCTTTCTCTTCATGTGCCTGCGTTCGTAGACAGAGCTCTGACTTCCTTGAAGATATTCCTCCATTTTGGAAATTAGGTCTCTAATCAACAGTTGTTCATCATCATTCTCTTCCAGGTAAGCACAGGTCTGAAGGAATGCTTGGTGTTGCTCTTCATTAGTTGGTCTCCCTTTCTTCGAATCATGATCGTCGGAGGAGTATGCGCGAGGAATGTTTTTTCCACTTCGAAAATTTACGCTGCAGGTGTGATGGTAGACACAATCTGCAGCAGGAAGATCACGAAGATAATACTCCAGACGGCCTTTTACATTAAACGACCATTCATCGCAGCGGCTTTCACAGCACCTTTTTATGGTTTCGGAGAACTCTGTAGTTCTTATTTTGACATGCTCTGATTTTGGTTTGTGTTTGGAAAAAAAGTCCACAAAGGTATCACAAAACAAACAGTGAGTAGCACTGGAAAATGCGTATTCATGAAAACGAGCACTTTTCCTTGGTATTGCCTCGGCTGCGGTCTGTCGCTTCTTTATTTCAATGGTCTTTTTATCCGTAAACCTTTTCCTACATACAACGTGAACACTTATTCCAGCTGTTGCAACAACATCGCTTCCACGGCTGCGGCTGGATGCATTTATACCATCTGCTCCTTTTTGCGAGATGTGAACCACTTCCTGTCCGCTGTCCAATTTCTCCTTACAAATCACGCACAATTCTTCAGGGGTCTGCATTCTTGAAGGCGGACGCACACCGAGTCAGCCGTACACCGAGTCAGTCTGAAACAGAAAACACAAATTAATAAACTGTGTTGCAGTATTTAAAAGGAGTACATAATAACAGTTTTAAAGAAAATGACAAGCACAAATACGCAGATTTGATAGTGGGTAGTAGGAATTAAAGAGTTGTATATAATATAAGTTTATAAAGATGTAGCAATGTCCATTCTCACATACACTCCATACAGTATATTTTATTTACATTACGTGACGTCATAGTTTAATACTAGCCGCCTAATACAATTTTTAGTGTCATATAGGTTAATTTAGAAACGAAAATGTGTTTTAAAACATTTTACTGATCAAGAAAAACGTCATAACTCTCTACAAAGCGAAATTAAAATTTATTGTATTTCGTAGGAAACTGCCAGTCCGCCATTTTGAATTTCATTTTTGGGGGTGTTCCCGGGGTCCAATTTTGTCGGATTTTGGATATGTTATTCTGCAATGGTTCCTGAGCTGGAAACAGTTTAGAAAGCTTCTGAAGCAATTTTGCCCAGGTTGAAGCTATTTTTGCTCTAGATTGCCTGGACTAAAACGGCAGACTGTGCCGTATTCCCAAATTGAAGGCGAGACAGGGAACATCCTTAACCCTGAAAGAAAATAGTTTTGTAGTGAGAGGACAAAAACTGTTTAATCAGTTGCCCAAAGACTTAAGAAACACAAAGGGAGTTGCAGTGGAAATCTTCAAAAGAAGACTAGACGTCTGGATCAGAACAATCCCCGATGAGCCGGGCGTACCTGGCTATGTGAGGTGGAGAGCGCAAGAATCAAACTCACTACTTCACCAGGCCAATTTGAGATTAGGGGCGACAAGCTTGACCTTCGCGAAATGAGAGATCATCAGGCGAAACCTTTGTAAGGTTGTAAGGTAAGGTAAGGTGTGTATATATATATATAGAGAGAAGAGAGAGAGAGAGAGAGAGAGAGAGAGAGAGAGAGAGAGACAGAGACAGACAGACAGATCACATTTTTCTTTACATTTAACTTGAAAGGTAAAAACAAATTTAAAAAAATAACAAAACAAATATTGTATTTTTATTTAAATTTAAAAGTTAATTAAATATGACTTCAAGCAACTCATATTTTATATTTTCAAAAGATCTTATACGATATATATACTGGGTGATCCAGATAAATGGGACCCATAAAAAAAAGCCAAATATTCTTAATATTTAATTCCTTTCATAAAAACTATATATCATTCGAAAGAGTAGAGTTACAAGTTTATTATGAAATATTTATTTTTTTAAAATGACTCCTTTCAAATGTGCTCCATTAGTTGCCAAGCATTCCAGTGTTCTCGCTTGTAAGTTCTGCATCACTTTTGCAAGAGTGTGCGGTGGTATGGCCTGTATCTCATTTGTGATGGCGGCCTTCAATTCTTGCAAGGTCGTTGGGTTATTTCTGTAGACCCTACTCTTTAAATATCCCCAGAGATAATAATCTAAGGGAGAAAAATCCGGAGACCTTGCGGGCCATTCAACGTCTCCAAATCTTGAGATAAACTCGCCTGGAAACGTTTGACGCAAAACTGCCATGCAGTTCCTCGTGGTATGGCAGGTAGCTCCGTCTTGTTGGAACCAGTGGTTTTCTAGACAAAGATCTCTTAATTTAGGAATAAGGAAATCGGTCAACATTTTTTCGTAGCGATCACCATTTACAGTGACTGTGTTTCCGGTGGAATCCTCGAAAAAGTACGGCCCTATGATCTGAGATGCAGTAAGACCACACCAAACAGTTACACGCTGACTATGCAACGGGACTTCGGTAATATTCAATGGATTTTCTGTTGCCCAGAAACGACAATTTTGTTTGTTTACAGTTCCATTCAAGTGAAAATGGGCTTCGTCTGACATAATCAAAGTTGCTAGAAAATTGGTGGTGTCATTTACCTTCTGTTGGATCCATTGACAGAATTGTCGTCTTCGTGCGAAATCTCCATCGTTTAGTTGTTGCACTGTTTGAATTTTATATGGAAAGAGCATTAAATTTTGCTTGAATATACGGTGTGTTGTTCCATATCCAACTCCTAACAGCTGAGAAGCACGTCTGATGCTTATGTTAGGATTATCCTGTACAATTTCATGAGTTCTGTTAATGATCTCGTCTATCCTTGCAGTGCGCACTCTTCCAGTTGGTTTTCTTTTTCCAATGCTGCCAGTTAGGGAAAAATTTCTGACACACCGACGGATTACTTTCTTAGAAGGTGATTTTGACATCTGAAAATTTGTCTTGAAAGATCTTTGAGCTGAAACTACACTTCTACCAGCTCATAATATTGCTCAGTTATGAAACGCAGCTGTTCCACAGTCCATGCAGTCATCTTGAAGGGTTAGTTTTAACTAACACTTTTATTTTGTTTTGTATCTTATGTTGTCTTGTATTGTCAAAACCTATACAATCCTGTACAAACTTGTAACTATCCTCTTTCGAATGATGCGTATGATTTTATAAAAGGACTTATACTTTAAGAGTTACAGGGGTTTCTTTTGGGTCCCATTTCTCTGGATCACCCTTTATATATATATATATATATATATATATATATATATATATATATACACAGGGCGTCCCAAAAAAATGTATACACACTTTAAATAATTATAAAGGCAGTGTTTATTAAAATACATTTCATTTTCAAAATGTAATAGAATCTACAGACATTATTTAATTGTTTTGTCAACGCCTGTTTTCAAACTGACGTCCGTTCTGGTCCAGGCACTGCTGATAACGCGAAGCAATGGAATCGCAAACATCACGAAACATTTCGTTTGGTATTTGTGTGCATTCTCGTTCAATGGCTGCTCTCAATTCAGCGACTGTTGCAGGTTTTATAGCGTAGACTTTGTCTTTTAAGTATCCCCATAAAAAAAAGTCTAGTGGTGTGAGGTCTGGTGAACGCGGAGGGTATTCTACGAAACCCCTTCGTCCAATCCACATCCACATCGTGCCAAGTACCACTCGCAATACTCCACTCTTCGGTCCGGATCATCATCTTCATTAATAGCATGGACTAATCTTGGAATGTAACTTTTCCATTGACAGCGCTTCAAAATGCGTTGGACAGACGATTCTGAAATTCCTACCTCACGACTCGCTTGCCGCACAGATTTTCTTGGACTTTGGTGATACGTTTCCAGTACTCTTTCTTGCTTTGTGGGGCTTGTCGATGTCCGTGGTCTTCCGGAACGCTTCTTGTGGACATTCTGAACAGTTCCATCGGCTTCAAACTTATCTCTAATTCGAGTGATGGTAAGTCGCGTTGGTGGATCTGTTTGAAACTCCCTCCTAAACTGTCTTTGCACTTCAACTGCGTTTTCACACTTCCAGTAGCATTTTAGAATGAATTTCCTTTGTTCAAAGCTTAGTCTGACTGCCATTATTAATTCTAATGGGTTTAACTTGGAAAGAAAGAAACATCAATTGAGCTATCAGCTGTTAAAGTGTGTATACATTTTTTTGGGACGCCCTGTATATATATATATATATATATATATATATATATATATATATATATATATATATATATAATATATCGTCTGAGAGAGAGAGAGTGCTTGTGTGTGTGTGTACGTGTCTTTAAATGAACGTATTGCATATATATATATATATACAGGGTGGGTAAAAAAAAAGTGACCCCTTAGAGGTAAACTGTCATATTAAAAACAGTGAGGGGACTAGAGCTCCCAAACTTCATAGATGCTTACCTTAGCATGTTGTTCGTCTTAATTGAGAAGTTGCTCGATGTGTCCCCATTCCTGCTCAACGCAGGTTTCCAAACGTGGACGCCACTGATCAATACACCTGTTTACATATCGTTGAAACACCTTCTCCCATCCGAGCTGAATTCTTTCGTGTAGTTCATCTGTGTCTCTTATATTGGTACCAGGGATGTAAACTTTGGACTTCAGGGCTTCCCAAACACCATAATCTAGTGGTGAAAGATCGGGGCTATTAGCCGGCCACATATTGGGTTCGATAAAATCCGGTGTTTCGTTCTCAAGGAATGTGACAGTTTGGCGTGCTCTGTGAGCAGGGGCTCCATCTTGTTGGAAAGTATATCTTTCACTCTATCTAGCTGATATTCGACGAATTAGTGGTGAAAGATATACTTTCCAACAAGATGGAGCCCCCGCTCACAGAGCACGCCAAACTGTCACATTCCTTGAAAACGAAACACCGGATTTTATCGAACCCAATATGTGGCCGGCTAATAGTCCCGATCTTTCACCACTAGATTATGGTGTTTGGGAAGCCCTGAAGTCCAAAGTTTACATCCCTGGTACCAATATAAGAGACATAGATGAACTACGCGAAAGAATTCAGCTCGGATGGGAGAAGGTGTCTCAACGATATGTAAACAGGTGTATTGATCAGTGGCGTCCACGTTTGGATGCCTGCCTTGAGCAGGAAGGGAGACACATCGAGCAACTTCTCAATTAAGACGAACAACATGCTAAGGTAAGCATCTATGAAGTTTGGGAGCTCTAGTCCCCTTACTTTTTTTTAATATAACAGTTTACCTCTAAGGGGTCACTTTTTTTTACCCACCCTGTATGTAGACAAAAATGTATAAGTTAAAAATCCATCAAAAAGTAAAGAAAATTAAAAATTAAAATACAATAAAATTACGAAGCTTTTCGAGGAGCTCCACTCCTCTTCGTTCAGGTAAGAAGACTAAACGGAATAAAAGTTGCAGGGAAACACCAACACATGAACCTTATACATCTGGCAGATGTAAACGGCATAAGAAAGATTTAAAATTTCAAGGGTAGTTCAAGGGTAGTATGTACATTGTGCAGGGAATTTGGTAAATAAAGTCGAAGCTAATCAAAATAATTTAAGGAATATCTTTCTGAATTTGATATTAATATGTGCATCATCAGTTTACTTCTTATTGAATTAGTAAAACTTTTGGATCACCTGAAGATCAGGGCCCCCATGTACTCTTGTTTTTTGCTTTACAGTACCAAATATAATAATAAATTAAATTGAATGCCCGGTTAGGTCAACTGTACGCCCTTGACGATTGGTTAGGTTAAGTCGTGATATTTTCGTTAGTTTTAACGAAGATATCATTTGGTAATTGAGGCTGGGGGCCCTGATCTTCAGGTGATCCAAACGTTGGCTTTCACGCACATACTTTTCATTTGATGGCTCTTTTCATATACAAAAGAAGGCCTTAGTGTGGGGGGTCTCTCCTTTCTGCCACATTGAGTAACCTATTTATGGAGCTTTTTGAGCTTAAATTTCTTCCCGATATAATTGACGCTTCGGTTGTTTGGTTGATGATGTATTTGTTGTCCTGCCAAACAGTTTAGAGATTTTTGAACAAACTAAATGACATCTTACCATCGATTAAATTTACACTTGAACCTTTCTGTATATTTCAGTTATTCATTCAGCTCAGAATAAGCCCTTATTCAAAGTCTTTAGAAAAAAAAACGCATTCAAATGCATATGTGCATTCGTTTACCTCCTCATCCTGTTTCTACAAAGAGAAGTACCTTAATTATCTTATTTCTTCGTGGCTTTAAGATTTGTAGTCCTCGGTTTATAGATAACGAGATTAATTTTATCAAAGGCGCTTTTATTACATTAGGTTACCCATATGCTTTTATAAATAAGGCTTTTAATTAAACTCAGCAAGAAGAAATTTTATAGTAATGCTCCACAAACTTCCAGAGAGCAAAATACTACTTTAGCTTTACCTACAGAATACAATATGACAAAAGAATACTTGAGTAATTCCATAAATTTAGTTACCAAGATAAACTGTACTACCAGAAATTACCTTCGCAACGACAAGTTCGGGTTTACCTCAGATAATGTCGGAGTTTATGAAGTTCCGTGTGAAAATTGTTATGAAGTTTATATTGGGGAAACTAATAATTTTGTTGACAGAAGCTATAAACATAAATACAGAATCTCAGAATCGGTGACCCCAATTCAGCTTTGGATCAACACAGGACTATTTTTGATCATCTACTTGTTGTCAACAATTTAGTCCTTCATGTACATATAAAGGACATAAATAAGAGGAAACTGACTGAGGAAACTGACTGAGAAAACTGACTGAATCTTTCTTAATTAAAAATATCGATAACTTCACTAACAATAGAGGTAACTTTTACATTGATCCTCTTTTAAATCAAATTTTAACCCGAGAGAAATACCCTTTTTTAAATCTTTCATACACGGTTTCCACTTGCCAGATGTATGAGTTTTATGTGCTGTGCTTTCCCTGTAACTTTTATTCCGTTTAGTTTTCTTGCCTGAAAGAAGAAGAGTGGAGCTTCTCAAAAAGCTTCGTAATTTTATTCTTTAATATGTTTTACTTTTTTTTAGGATTTTTAACTTATACATTTTTATACGGTTAATATATATATAAGAGAGAGAGAGAGAGAGAGAGAGAGAGAGAGAAGAGAGAGAGATTTACATGCATCTATGTATCTATATATCTGTACTGTATATGTGTGTATCTGTTTCTGGCTTCCTCTGTATAAATCCTTTTACTTTTCGCTAATCCCCGCATGTACTCTGTCTTGGCAACGCTTATTCTGCATATCGTGCTTGATTCTCTCGGCTCACAATCGTTAACGGAATCGTTAGCACCCGTATACATCATCCGCGAGTTCTCATTTTCGGTCCTTTGTACGTGAAATTACCAGATAAAAAGCCAAGATGGGAGGAGGGAGTCCTCTCAAGCACTCCAAGGGAAGAGAGAGAGAGAGAGAGGAGAGAGAGAGAGAGAGAGAGAGGCAAAGGACAATCAAATCAGACGCATTAATCTCTTGCTGAGGCTTCCCCCAAAAAAATCCTTTTAAGGTTTTCCATGCACGCGTATAGTGGTTAGACGGAATTATTTTTATTTTAGTGTTATGGGTAGGGGTTTTTTGGAGTAGGGGTTGGGGGACACTGAGTTTATTTGATGTGGTGTTACTCCATTGTTACGAAAGCGTTTTTTCGATATTATAGTGTACCATGGCTATCATTGTTATCATAGTTAACGGCGTGGTTATAATATGGTTTTGTATTGACTAATGGTTCAGTGGGCTATATAGCTAGATACAATATTTTGGAGTAGAGTTGGAGCCTTTCACCTAACCCCGGGGAGTAGCCAGGAAGACTATGTCTTCCGGGGAAGCTTCCAACCGAAATTCCTGCATTATTTTCCCCTGTTTTTCTAAAAAATTTAAATTTTTAAATTATTTAAAAAGGAAAATGAAATTCCACATTCCCTTTGAAGAGCGTCTTTGTTGAAGAATACCCACACTGCTGATGTTAATATACAGTGGAGTGTATATATACACAGTATATATTACCCTTGTAAATTATGCACAAAGACTTACGCAAACACGTAATAAAGAATGATCAGATAAAAAAATGAACGATTCTGTGTAAGAATGAAAATAGGAATTAACGTCTATAATCAGATTTAGTTCTATATTTTTTTTCCTTTAATGTGGGGGGGGGGGGGGGGTCATTTTAAGTCACGTGACGACATATCTATGTAATCGCACGAGACATATCATTAGCCACAGTAATCACGCAACTGAATATATATATTCCAGTAATGACAATCCACATTTTCGTAAGAAGATTAAAGCTTATGTCTTTATGTAGTTAGGAGGGTATTTTTAAGCCCACACTACGCTACACGCATTGGGCAAATAACCCAAATACATACTAATCCGTACCCACTGTGCCAATAACCCAGCTTCCAGATGATAACACGAAACATTTTTTGGAAACATTCTCTATGAGTTAGGTTAGGTTAAGTCAGTTCGGGTCAGGTTAGATCAAATTAAGTGTTGATAAAGTCTTATCAGTTGTTCGGACATAGTCTCACAACAACATTAAATGATGAATAAAAAGTTGATAACAACAGATACATCCAAGACATTATTCTCCAATGCTACGAGGTTGGAAAAGATTAAGATCAAGATTAAGATGAAATCAAAGGATTGAATCACACTAGAAAAGAAGAAATTTATTAATTGAGATTGACTGAACTTCTTTCCAAAGATGACTAGCAAATCTGAGACGAGACGTCGCGTTCTTTATACACAGAGAGCGTCTATAATAAAGTCTTGTTATGGTTTTTAATGTGAATAATTTTATCAAAGATGCTTTTATTAAATTAGGTTACCATCAGGCTTTTATAAATAAGGCTTTTAAACTTAGCAAGAAGAAATTTTATAGTAATGCTCCACAAACTTGCAGAAAGCAGAAATAATACTTTAGCTTTACCTACAGAATACAATATGACAAAAGAATACTTGACAAAAAACAGACATATTAGATATAAAAATATTAAACGTGAATATTTAGAGTAGACTTCTAAATTTATTTTAATGTTTGGCAACCTTGAAGTAATTACGTCAGTGTTCAAACGCCACTAACAAAAATGGCGACTGTAGAGGAGAAATAATGCGAGATACAGTTATAGTTAAGTATGAAGCTGTAATAACAGTTCAGAGAAAATTTTGAAAAGAATATGGAAAGGATCTACCATTGAAATTTCACTATAAAGGTGAGTCTTGAGTCAAGTCCCCTAGGAATCTGTACCTCGTACTTCTTCTTCTGGGGATATCAAAGTGGACTGTTCATGAGGTTCATAATGTCTATAATGTTTATAAAGTTCCTTACAAAATTATGTACTTAGTTCAAGCACTTCTGGAGGACGATTATGGCAAACGCTTCTAGGTCGGTTGTGTTTCTTAAACGAAGCTACACTCTAAAGACTGTCCGCTGTGTGTACCTTAGATCCGAGCAGCAAAAAAGGACTAAGTTTACTCTATAAAATATAAAGTACTTCAGTAGATAGAGAGTAACTGAAACGGTTATCTTCTTGACAAGCGGTGTCCTCTGGAACTAGTGATGTACCGATTCAAAAATTTAGCCGATATCGATGCCAATTCCATGAAAACTGATACCAATGCCGATTCTTTGCCTCTATTTTAAAAAATCAATTCTCTTCATAAATTTTAACTAATCTAATGTGAAAATTTTCAATTTTCATATTTTTACATTTCAAATTTGTTTAAATGCTTTCCCTTAGCTCACTCCACAACTTACAGCACCAGAATTTGTTACTCATATACCGTAGCTAAAGTGATTTTAAATAGTTTTATTACTCAGTAAAATGATGAAATAATTTTATTTTAATTTCATAAACTGAATACCAATATTTAAAGTAATTCGTTTTCCTTATATTGAAGGTATTTTCTTTCTCCAACAATGTAAACAGCAACAAAAATTTTCATTAAATTTCAAGTCCCAAATGGCCAGTTTGAATAAAAAAAATGGATATACAGTTTGGGTTTATAAAATTATTAAAATACTTAAAATAAAGTCGTCATGATAAGATTGTTTAATATAAAAATTATAAAGTACAACTTAATATAACATTATTAGTAATATAGAATAGGAGACTACAATAGTTTATAATATTTAGACATTAGCTAGTTCAGTGTTTTTCACTAAGTTTTTTAAGGGAGCCACTTCTTCAGAACATACACACTGAGAGAGCCGCACATATATATAATATATATATATATATATATACACAGCTCATCAGCTGTTCTTTTGTGATGACGATCCTATATAAATTGAATATATCCAAATTTCTCTCTCTCTCATTCCATGCATCGAGAACCGCCACTTAGGCAATCACGAGCTGCATTTGGCTCGCGAGCCGCGCAATGAGTACCACTGAGCTAGTTAGAGAAAATGTAAATTTATGGGCGACTTAACTTAATAAGCTTTGCCTTTTTCATGAATGTCAAATATTTTTATATAATTACACTCTGAAATGAGTATAAATGATCATAAATAGTGTTTTTTGTATGTTCAATTTTCTATAAATATAGATTTTGTTTTGTAATGAAAATTTTAAAATTTCAAAGAATCGGTAAAAGAATCGGCTAAATTTGGTTGATGCTAATGCCTCCAAATTGGTCGATTCTGCCGATGCCGATTAATCGGTACACCACTATCTTATTCACTATCTTGAACTAAATGAAAAATACAAACAGTATACTTCCAAGGTTTAAAGAAAGCTTCTCAGTGTACTCTCGGGGTACCTTAAGTCTGTTGAGTGTACACTTTATATACCCACTATACTCAGAGCACGTTTAGTCACCTTTTATCATTTCGGATCTAAAGTACACACAGCAGACGATTTTTAGAGTGTACTTTTTACGTCAGTGGCAAAATTAAGAAATATAACTGCAAATTCTGGGGACGAGATAATGTATGGTGTGCTCTTAAACAACAGCAACAAAATAGATAATGCTAATTATTTTCGATACCCCCAGCTTATCACTGGTTCCTCATATTCAACGATGTTTCATATTATGTTCTTCGTTGCAAGCGTAGATCGAAATTTTTTCGATAAGTTGATCTTCCAGCAGGACAGGGCCCACCTCATTATGTTGTAAACATCTGGACCTTCATTGACAGGATTTTTTTTCGAAAAAATGTGCTCGACGCTGTGGCCCCATTGCATCGGCTTACCAGTCACCCCATTAGGTTTCTACCTTGGGGGGGGGGGAGATTAAAACTAGAGTTTACACAATTGAAGCAAAAGATTTAGAAGACCCTAAACAAAGAAATAAGCGTGACGTAAACTCCATAACCTCAAAGGAATTGAAAATGTTTTTGCCAATTTCCAAAGATTACAACCACTGTCCAGATAATGATGGAAGACATGTTGAAATTTGATATCTTGCAAATATTAATTCTTTTGTTTATTATTTTTAATATTTTTAATAACTTTAAATGTGTTTCCATCTTATTTATAATTTCACTTTATTTTATTTTATCTTTAGTATTAATTTTTATTTACATTCAAAATTGTACCACGACTTTATTGAAATCCAGTGCACACACACACACACACACACACACACACATATATATATATATATATATTATATATTATATATATATATATATATATATATATATAGCTATTTCCATTGAATCTGGATAAATTTCGAAAGATTTCGACACGAATAATCCATATTCGATATTTTGGTCTCAGTTTCGACATTTTTCAGTTGTCGAAATAATGTGAGAAAAAGTTAAAACAAGTGTCAAAAGACGAAGCGTTGCGAAAAGCCTATCTAATGTTAATGACTGCCGAAATGTAAGTAGTCAACGTCGGATTGTTGCGTGTTACATTGTCGAATTTGATTGTAACTGTCGAAAAGAAAGAGCTATGCCAAATTTAAGATAGTATTGTTGATTTAGACATTGAGATGTCGCTTTGAAAGGAAAAATGTCGAAACTCAGAACAAAAATATCGAATATGGATTATTTGTGTGTATATATATATATAATATATATATATATATATATATATATATAATATATATATATATATATATATATATATATATATTGTATATTACTTAAGGTGTCTTTGAACGATGGTTCGGGATCGATCGATCAGCGGTCAACCCCTTTGCAGCATCCGTCCTCATTTGGGGAATTTGATTGATGAGAGTTGGTTTCTGCTCCCATCCTGCCCTCGTAGCCAGCCAAACATGGTCATTCAGTAAAACTTGTCAATGTGACCACCTTTGCATAGTAACCACCCGACTAAACTGACCACTTTTCGGCTGCCCCGGCAAAAATCATATAGGATAGAACAGGTATAGATACCCCACCTGGAGAGATGCCTCAGTGGCGTCCTTCTGTCCAACTGTAGGGCAGATGCTCTCCAAACAGTGATTGTTTAGAGCAGTAAGTCCGAATGAAGTGTGTAGGTAGTGACTGTCAGCGTGCAATCTTTTTTTTTCGACTTTGTGCTGGTTCAGAGGTAAGTTATCTGTTTTTCACAGTACCGAAATTTCTACTGCGGTTGCTATATACTTGTTTCATATTAAAATTATCAAGAAACCAATATTCTGACTGAATATACCAATATTCTGACTAAAAGTAATGCAATTCCATCATTTATACGGGCTTAGCATTATCCGCCATGCTTTGACACACGTCACCACTTGGAGCGTCTATATCGCCAATTTGGGATAGACGACTCACCATGGCTCAGGTACAGATGCCCCACCCCATTTCTTCAAAAACTTTATCGTGTAGGCCTAGTATATATACCTAAATGTAAGCTAATATGCTGTATCTTAGGTACACAAATAATGATGCTAGGTGGAAGGTGGAAAAATGTAAAGGGAAAAAATAACTTTCTATAAGGTGGAATAAGTAATTCTTTTGGTGGGGCATCTGTCTCCCAGTCCCGTGGAGAGATGCCTCGATTAGAAATTTTTGTAAAGGATTGTAATGTAAAAACCATTATGTATGAGAGGTCTCAACTCATATTTTTCCTTTTGGGGTAATGATTGTCTATGTCACAATAATTTTTTTATTTTAACAAATGGTTTTGTTTTCCATCAAAAAGTCAAAACGGGAAAAAGTGGGACATCTATAGCTGTTTTACCCTATTTACAACGTCATTTTTTCTGAGAATAAGACCACCTGCATTTATAATTCAAGGGTGGGGAACTGATATCTATGTCAGTTCGAATTTTTATTTTAGTTTGGCTAAAGCAAAATATCAATTTCTATTTCGACTTCAGTTATTCAATATTTTTTTCACTTTAGTTTTTTCGGTTTTTCAATTTTTCCTGTTTTCAATTTTTTTATTTCAGTTTTATTTTTTCAATTTCAGTTTTATATCGCCATTTTATTTGGTGCAGTAAACCCAGATATTTAATATATATATACACACACCGTAGATTCATATATTCCTTATGGTGCCTACTGTTATTGATCTGATTTTATATTATATTTGTAAATCGCAGTTAATATTTTTTGTCAGTAAACTTGTAAATAAAATAGATAGATAAACGATAGATTAATAGCACGATCTTGTAGCTTGAAGACATCGTACCCTCGTGCGTGATATCTTTTCACGTGGGTACGTCAGTGTTTTTTGGCATCCATTTATTGTACACATTTAAACTGAAATATTTACATACTGAATTGGTTTTACTAAGACCCATTTTAAGCACAAAATAATTAGACTATTTTATAGTAATATAATCCTGATATAAGTATACTGTACATCATCTTGTTACAACGCAACACGCAATTAATGGAGATTGATCTTTAGCCTTTGAAAGCTTCAGATAAACTGATATTTCGAATTTTAAAATTCAGCTGCATACCTATTTAAGGTCACACAGGTGTCGTTTGTTAACTGTTTAACGGAGTCTAATAAATTTCACTTTACCTGGATATCTACCTAAGTAAAATATATTTTTACTGTTATTTACGGCCTTCATTTCTGTTATAAAAAGCTTCATGTTGTATTAGCAATCGCGATGCATGATTTAAAAACGTATCTTGTACAGTATTACAATACATATTTCTTAATGTATCGAGTATTGTATCGCGATATTTCTTATATCATATTCAATTATATATATGAGGCGCTCCGAACCACAACCTGCCAAGCGCCAGTGGGGCCAGAATTGAGTTATTTATATCACTATATTCCCCCACCCTTCCTCTATCCCGTGAGTGAGTCTGGGAGCAGATTGTGGGCCTGTACGTATGGTCGAAATCAATCCAATATCGTTATTAGTTGAAAAGTTATGGCATTTTGCAAGTTGACAAACTTTAACTGTATTTTCTCCATTTTTTTTAAATTTTGGCGCTTGGCGGCTTGTGGTCCGGAGCGCCTCATATATATATATATATATATATATATATATATATGAATCGTGGCTTAGCACTGAAACACGTGACTTTGTAGGGAGTATCAAATTAAAGGTTATAGACTTTTGTTAAAAACAGAATAGGTAGGCGAGGAGGCGGTGTTATGTTGTATATCAAAGATAATATTGCGAACGTTATAGAAGTAAAGCACTCAATTCCAGAACCGATAGATTCGACTATAGCAGAACTTAAATTGAACGATTTCAAACTTCTTGTTGCGGTTATATATAGGCCCCCAAATCAAACAGCTGCTACGGACGAAGCGTTATATCGTGAACTAAAGAGAATAATCGGTAGTGAGCAGGCTTTAGTTATGGGTGACTTTAATTGCGCCAACGTGAATACGATACAATGCAGGGAGACGCGGAAGGTAATCGTTTAGTTAATTTTCTCGAGGATATTTTTCTTATTCAAAAGGTTGGGGAACCTACGAGGTTGGACAGTATTTAGATTTAGTAATAACTACGGATGATAGGCTAATTACTGATCTTCAAGTAATAGAACCGTTGAGCAATAGTGATCACAATATGGTAGAGTTTGTCCTCTCAGTAAGTCACTCGAGGCCAACTAACTCGACTAAAATTCCTAACTTCCAGCACGCAGACTTTAGTAAATTTCGAAATAAATTTTCACACGTCAATTGGGAAAACGTAATGGGGAACTCCAACGCCAAAACTAATGTGGGAATCGTTCGTAACGGTATTTAGGACTATAAATGAGGAATGTGTACAGTACAAAATTAAGCGTGCGAAAGTAAACAACAAGCCCTTGTGGTTTACTTGTAGAGTAGGAGACATTATAAAGAGTAGAGATAGGGCTTATAGGCTATATAAGTGCGATAAAGATAATCTGTTGTTACGAAACAACTACATATCTCAAAGGCGTGAAGCTAAAAGTGTAATAAAAAAGTCAAAACGCGAATTTGAAATCTCCATAGCTCGTGACGGTAAAGAAAACCCCAAGCGATTCTTTCAATACGTCAATAATAGAAATCCAGTAAAAAGTGTCTTAGGTCCATTAAAAAATGTAAATGGAGATCAAGTCTCTGAAAACAAGGAAATGGCTACCTTGCTAAACGAATTTTTTACGTCAGTTTTACTATAGAAGATGTAACGAATATCCCTACGGTCATAGACATAATACCTTTTGATAATGGTAATATTTTGGATAATATTGTCGTTAGTGAAGGGGAAGTAATGCGCTATATTGATAAAATGAAAACGCGTAAATCACCGGGTCCGGATTCCATATATCCCATACAACTAAAAGAATTAAAAGATAGCACTGTTGTGCCGCTAACACAAGATTTTTAATGCGTCTATTTCTGAGGGGTGCGTACCGATAATTTCAAGTTAGCAAACGTAACACCTATCTTTAAGAAAGGCGAAAAGGTGCGGCGGGAAATTATAGGCCAATCAGTTTAACGTCTGTTGTAGGTAAGCTTTTGGAATCAATAATTAGGGATCGTATAGTCGAACACTTAGAATACCATAAACTTGTTAGAAATACGCAGCACGGATTTAGGCGAAACAAATCTTGCTTAAACTAATCTTTTAGAATTTTTCCAAAGCGTGGTTGACGTTTACGATAGACATCGGGCGGTTGATGTAGTGTATTTAGATTTTCAAAAAGCGTTTGACACCGTGCCGCACAAAAGACTCATTGAAAAACTAAGGCTCATGGAATCAAGGGTGTAATAATAAATTGGCTAGAAGAGTGGTTGCGAGGCAGGAAACAGAGGGTGGTCGTTGATGGAGCGGAGTCGTGCTGGGCTAATGTAGCGAGTGGCGTTCCTCAGGGTTCTGCATTGGGCCCCTTGCTTTTCTTATATATATTAACGATTTAGATGTCGGCCTAGTCAGTACAGTTTCAAAGTTTGCGGATGACGCGAAGCTGGGTGGTAGGGCGATTAATGACGAAGATAGAGGTAAAATTCAGGAAGATCTGAATAAAATCGTTGATTGGTCAGTCACATGGCAAATGAGATTTAACGTTGATAAGTGCAAATTTTGCATATAGGTTCGCGTAACGGTAAATTTGCGTATAGTATGTCAGGGAAAAATTTAACAAGCGTAGAGCAGGAAAAGATTTAGGAGTTATAGTCACTGGTGATTTAAAAGTAGCGAAACAAAGTACAGCAGCGGTCAATAAGGCGAACAAAGTGTTAGGATTTATAGCTCGAAATTTTGAGTACAAATCGCGCGATATTATAGTTCCACTTTATAAATCATTAGTTAGACCCCATTTGGAGTACGCGGTCCAATTTGGAATCCGTATATGCGCAAAGATATAGACAAAATCGAAAGAGTTCAAAGACGAGCAACTAAGATGATTCCGTCGCTTAGGTCAAAGTCGTACGAAGATAGGCTTAAGGAGTTAAAATTGACAACACTCGAGACCAGGAGGTTAAGGGGTGATCTAATCCAGGTTTTCAAAATTATGAATGGGTTCGATAACGTAGATAGAGATAGCTTTTTCGAAATATCTCAATATAATAGGACTAGAAATAACGGGTGTAAGTTGACAAGTAGAAGGTTCGAGACAGCAGTTGCGAAAAACTTTTTTACGCATAGAATAGTAAATAGCTGGAATAGTTTGCCGGTAGAAGTAATTAGTAGCACGTCTATAAACATGTTTAAAAATCGATTAGACGCATATGTTGATAGAAAGGGTATAGTTTAAGGTAGTAAAATTAAGGCTTTCTGGGGATAGATCCCACAGTTCAACACAAGTGTTGTGGGATATAGGGAGGCAGCGTCTTGGGTTAGGGGATACTCTCTGTCCTTACACACCCCATTTAAAGAGATTCATCTGCCGAGCAGTGCCCCCCATAGTACTGTGAGGCAAAGCTGGGCACTTGCGGGTTTTTTTGCGGTACTGCGGTACTGCAGTACTACCGTGTTGGTCGGTACCGCGGAAAGTACGCGGAAATTTGAATGCGGTAGCGGTACTGCTGTACTTTCAGCGATCCTTTGCGGTACTGCGTTATGCGGTACCGGTTTGGTAGTGCGGTAGTAGTACCGCAGTACCGCAGTACCGCAAAAAAACGCGCAAAAAAACGCAAGTGCCCAGCTCTGCTGTGAGGTATTGAAAAACTCATGATCTTCACTTGCCCCAAAACACCTTTAAATGGGAGACCCAAAATGGGTGCACACACATTTCTACATTACTGTACAGTCTTTACAGCCACACCTATCTTTTTCTCGTAAGTGTATATATTGTAATGTATATGATTGTAAATTTTGACTTGGTCCGCTATCGATATGGACCGTGACTTGATGGATACCGTAATGAATTTGACTGGATTCTTGGATCCGATATATTGCATGTCCTTTATAAATAGATATAGAGTTTAACATATTTGTGGATAGTAGTCTATTATGACATGATCCTGGATCAGAGATTCTATCTTTAGTTTAAATCGATAATTAATTAGTTTTAAATTGATAATTATTTAGTTTCGTAAAAATGGTCGTTGCCAATTTACGGCAGTTTTTACATAAATTTCTTATGTTCTTGTGGTCGGAACCACGTAAAATTGTAGGTCCCCTCCGCCACCAAGGAGGACATACACAATACACGAACACAGTTAGGTAGACCAGCCATGAGTGGATCCTAGGGTCTTTGTTGGTCTGAAATATTATAACATTATAAACATTATATATATATATATATATATATATATATATATATATATATATATATATATATATATTATATATATACACTGAATGTTTTCTGATCTCTTATCTTCACCAGGTCAAAATCCTTTCGTTTTAATCTTAATTCTGAATCTTTGAAAAAAACTTATTTAATAATTAAAAATTAAGATTAAAAAAAAAGGGATTTTTTAAAGTAGATTAACAAATGCTCTTTTTAATTTATAAAACTTAAAATAAACAATATCGATTTCGATTTTCAGTTTTAAGTTTTTCAATTTATTTTATTCAGTTTCAGTTTCGATTTCAGTTTTGGTAAAACTTTCGATTTCAATTTTTCCATTTTCAGTTAAAAAAAAATTCAGCTTTTTTCAGTTCATCGATTCCGGTTCATATCGATTCTTCGGTGGTGTAGTGGTTAGCGTCGCTGACTACTAATCCATCGGCCCCGGGGTCGAGACCCGATGACGGCAGCCGGCGCGCAGCAAAACCCAGCTGTTTATCCTTCCACACAATAAAGAAAGTGGTTGGTAGATAAATGGGTACCCTGGTAGCCTTTGGTTAAGACGCTGGGCGGAAGCTAACCAAAGGTTATACTTTTTTATCTATATATATATATATATATATATATATATATATCTATGTTAAACACAGACCATGCATGGAACAAGGAACTCTTCTGGGAAAATTAAATCCACTATAGTCCGAATAAGTAATGGTAAATGACAAATACCATAGTTTTTCTTTTTCATGATGCAAGCCCGACGTGGGCAACGGGTCTCTCGCAAGAGAGTCCCATAAATATAGCTTCCCTCACCAGCTATCTGCAAAGCAGAAGCTGGATCCTGTCTGCTTTGCAGATAGCTGGTGAGGGAAGCTATATTTATGGGACCTCTTTGCGAGAGACCGTTGCCCACGTCGGGCTAGCATCATGAAAAAGAAAAACTACGGTATTTGTCATTTACCATTACTTATTCGGACTATAGTGGATTTAATTTTCCCAGAAGAGTTCCTTGTTCCATGCATGGTCTGTGTTTAACATATAAGTTTCTAGGGGACCATTCTGAGTTTGTGTATATATATATCTATATATATATATATATATATATATTTGGAGGTTCGGTGCTAGTGTCTCCGAGCAACTGATACAATGAGCAAACCAACATATATATATATATATATATATATATATATATATATATATATATATAGAGAGAGAGAGAGAGAGAGAGAGAGAGAGAGAGAGAGAGAGAGTAGGGCCCTGCGAATCACATTTTTTTCGGATCGAATCTCGAATCAAATCATCCCAAACAATTCAAATCGAATCGAATCTCGAATCGAATCAACTTTATACATATAGATTAGCGTTTCTACACACACACTTAGTAATAAGCATAAAATTAATTAAATCTTTGATAAAGGACAAAGTAATTCCTTCTAAAAAAATGTATTAAGTATTTGATGATGAGGAGGAAAAATGGTATTAAAGTATGATAAAAGTGTTATTGCGCGAGAGATTGGTCTCAGTATATAAATTGAATTATAATCTAAGTAAAAAGAAAAGTGTTATTTACGAAATTGTTCTTCAAAACAACATCACTGATGTTGTTTACCGGACTTAATGGAGATTCGAAAATATCGAATCGGAGCCCAAACTAACGAATCAAATCGAATCCTTTCTCCCGATTCGAAATCAAATCGAATCCTTTCTCCCGATTCGAAATGAAATCGAATCTCGAAGCTTCGCAGGGCCCTAATATATATATATATATATATATATATATATATATATATATATATATATATATATATATATATGTATGTATAATACACAGACTGTGCCTAGTTCGAATAAGTAATCGTAAATGGCAAATACTGAAATTTTTCTTTTTCATGATCGAAGCCCAAAACGGCAACCGGTCACCAACAAAGAGACCCCAAAGCTGGGTCCTATCTGCTTAACATATTTACTTAGTAGATAAAAAAGAAAAACTATAGTATTTATCATTTACCATTACTTTATTCGGACTATAGTGGATTTAATTTTCCCAGAAGAGTTCCTTCTTCCATGCACGGTCTGTGTGTAACATAAAAGATCTCAGGGGACCATTCTGAGTTCTACCCCATATATATATATATATATATATATATATATATATATATATATATATATAATATATATATATATATATTGTGTGTATATATATATATATATATCAGATTAAATATGCATAAAAATCCCTGAAAATAGTCATGTTAAATTTCTATAGATTTTGGATATTAAAATTCGTGGAATATTTTCGTGTGGAGAAATTGATTTCAGTCTGGTCACGTGACATTAGGTATTTTAAATGCCACGAAATGGCCCTGTGTCACGCTTATCTGGTGCCAGATGACTCCAATAGGCATTTAGCAAATTAGATTTTTATAACTATGTAATTTAGTTGAAAATAAAATTGTATGTTACTGCAAAGTTTAGTGTGTTCTAAAATAATTATACACACACACACACACACACACACACACACAGTGTATATATATATATATATATATATATATATATATATAATTTTAGTGTTCCAACATAATCATTATTATATATATATATATATATATATATATATATATATATATATATATATATATATATATATATATCAGTGGCGTACGGTGGTTAGCAAAACAGGGTGTGCTGAATATTATAACAAGGTACCGTACCTAAAGCCTAAAATTTAAGTTATATATAATAAGTGGCATGCTTTTAAATGGCAGTGTGTGTATATATATGAGAGATAGAAAAACCTAGTGTAGAAATGCATTAAGAATTGGAAAGTTAAACATACAAACACTAGTGATTTGTTAAAAATGAACGAATCATGCAAATCCGTTTCTCTTTCTGCGGTGTATAAGTAAAAAAGTAGGCTATATTATCGAACGACACTGCGAAACGCACCAACACCAAACAGCAAGCTGTGTGCTACTGCCGCTCCGCTCGACTTCAGCCAGTAATAACCCCCACTAATCCCTAACACTCCTTTTCATCTCCCCCATCTCCTTCATGTCCTCACTTCTATCCCTCCTCTCTAAAGTGTGCGAGAAACGTTTAGCTCGACCGCAGATATGAGCAGCGAACAGAAAGTACTAGAAGCAACAGAGAAGGTTAATACTGTATATTAACGGATGCAAAATTATCATGACCTCTTATTTTCATTAAATATTATTTAGTATAAAAGATTTAATCATATACTTATTTACTTTATTTACTTATTTACTTTATCATTTACTTTATTTCTTTTTAAATTATCATACTTAATCATTTTTTTAGATTTAGCTTAATAATGTAATCGTGTTAAATTCTGCAATGTTCATTTTCTTTATACATTCTCTCTTCGTTGTAAAAAATGAAATCATGTCTTGCTCAACACTTAATTTTAAATTTTAAGCATTTAATTTTGGCTCATATGCATGTTTAATTGTAATTCATAATAAAATGCATATTTCAATTTCCATTTTTAGTTAACTCGGCAGATCATGATAACATCAGATCTGTCAATATGCGGTTTAAAATAAAAATATGGTTTCATCTTCAAATATCTTGCTTAGCTGTCTAGACATTGCTCCAGCTAAAATACGAGGGCCACTCAATATATTTTGCCCCACCTTTTTTTTCTTTCCAAGTTTCCTTGTAAGTTTCAGAAATTTTGCACACAAGTAGTTACATACGTTTTTCACAAGTTTTTCCACATAGTCTCCATCCTTTTCTACGGCTTTCCTCCACCTCGAAACAAAGGCCTTTATTCCTTGCTGGTAAAAGTCCGCTGGGTTCCACTGGAGCCAGCTCTTAACCTCCTCAACAACCTCATCGTCACTATGAAACTTTCTTCCACGAATAGCATCCTTCATTCGACCAAACAAATGGAAGTCTGAAGGTGCCAGATCCCGGCTGTATGGGAGGTGGGGTAACACAGTCGAGCGCATTTTTGTGATGGCCTCTCTTGTTTGCAAACTGTTGTGTGGTCTTGCGTTATCGTGCAAAAGAAGGACATCTTCCAGTTTTGTCTCCAGTCGAACTCGCTTTATACGTCTCTGGAGTCTCTGTAGGGTAGCAAAATATGCCTCTTGATTGTGTGTCCTTTCTTCATAATGTCCACCAGAATCACCCCTTTCATGTCCCAGAAGATGGTGGCCATAACCTTTCCTGCAGAGGGAGCCATTTTGAACTTTTTCTTGCGTGGGAAGTCTGCGTGATGCCACTCCATGGATTGGCGTTTTGTTTCAGGTTCAAAGTGGTGTACCCAAGTCTCATCCCCAATCACACTTCGTGAAAGGAAGTCATCTCCTTCTGTCTCGTATGGAACCAACGACTCAGAAGCAATTTCTTTTCTTTGGGCTTTGTGATCTTCAGTCAGTTCGCGAGGAACAAACCGTGACCACACTTTTGAGTATCCCAGTTGCTGAATTATCGTATTCACACTTCCTTTACTAATTCCTAGCTCCAGTGATAGCTCCTTATATGTGACGCGCCGATTTGATCTAATGATGCTGTTAGCACGTTGCACAGTGTGAGATGTCAGAGGATGCCTGGCGACCGCTACGCGGCTCATCATCGAGGCTGGCTCTCCCTCTCTCCGATGATCTCACACGTTTAGACCAGCGTCCAACTGTGCTTCGATCAACAACAGCATCTCCGTAAACGTTTTGTAGACGTTTGTGAATATTTTCAACTGTTTCCTTCTCTGCGGTTAAGAACTCGATAACAGCTCTTTGTTTACGACGCACATCACTGTCAGACGGCATTTTCGAAACTGCGTTAACCATCGGTTTTATACAAGGGCGTTTAAAAGCGGTTTTATACAAGGAGGGGAAGTTCAAACTGGAAAAATCCGGTTATGCGAAGCACAGAAAGTTTAAACTTCCGGCCCAAAAGACATTTCAGCCCCATGGCCTATTATTTAGCTAAGAAACAAGGGTGGGGCAAAATATATTGAGTGCCCCTAGTATTTACCTTATCTTTAAATATTTTGCAAAATAATTCAGCCTATTGAGAATAAAAAACAAAACAGGTCAGCATTAAATAATAATGATATCATTAAATATTAGATATATAAACATGTAGAATTTCTCCAGTGTTCATTCTGATTCTGATTTGTCTGATCTGACTTAGAGGCTGAGCATTACCTGTAACATTTTAGCAGTAAACTACAGTAAGAGAATATCTTTGTCTTCTCCTTCGAGCCTTGTTTTCTTCAGAGAACTTAGTCTTAAAATAGAGAAAAATAATTTCCCGATACGCTACAAGAAGAATCGGGGAACCCTTGGAGAATTTAGTAAGCTTCACATAATCCTCCGATCCCCCACAAGAAGAAATCGGATAGTGCTAATGCAGGAGTTAAGTGGAGCTATAGACACACACTTTCATACCAAGAGGTCCACAATCTACAAGACATAAAGCAGAACTGATGAATAGCTTGGATAATTGGATTGTCTGAGTTTTTAATTCTTCGTATTAGACTGTACTGGAAACGTCTTGTTACCTCAGGGAGGTTGGGAACGTTGCGGTTAGCGAATATTTGGGAAGCTGAGGGTCTTGGAGGTAACCTATGTAGCGGTCTATAGGATTTGTTGTAAAGCAAATTGAGGGTTCTGCAGGACCCTTTTTTATAATTAACTCTGAGTTGCTGCCCATAAATATTAGTGCAGAAAGTACGAAAAAGAGTGTCTTTAACTTCGCTTGTACAGAAGGTGAAGTTCCTTATAATCATGTTTGCCTTAGCACAGTAACTTCGATATTGTTTCCTTATGTCTGAGTAGCCACTCAATGTGATAGTTTGACTCAGATATTTAAATTCTTGTACCTGCTCTATTGGTTCGTCTTTCAATTTGAAAATAATATTAGCTCTTTGGTTTGAGCTTTTGGGATAGAATTGCATAACCTTGTTTTAGTAACATTAAGATTAACGTCATGGTTTTGAAACTATGATTCACAAATTTTTATAAGACGATGCAGACCTTTCACCGAAGGGCTTATCATGGGCATAGACCAAGTTATTTATCCTCACGTCACCTAGACAGCATCCCATTCTTGCCTCATTAAGAGAAGCAATTAATCCATCAATATATATATATTAAACAGCAGAGGAGAGAGGAAGGAACCTTGTCTAACTCGCATGAAGAACCAAAACATTCGGACAGTACATTGCCCCATCTAACAGAAAAAGTTTGGTGTGTGTACCAAAATTTCAATAAATTTAAAACATATGGTGGAACATTCCTGTCTTCTAATTTTTAAAATAGAATATTGTGATTCACTCATTCATATGCTTTGCTTATATACAAAAAACAACTATAAATAGTTGTATTACTAACAGTATATCTAAATACAACCTCTTTTAAAACATAAATACACAGGTCAGTTGAACGAAACCTTTTAAAACCAAACTGGTTAGGAGACGTCCATAAATAATCATTTAGTCGGCGTAGCAAAAGTTTCTCAAGTAGTTTTGAGAGCAGGAAGCAACAGCAATAAGCTTGTAGTCATCACTGGATAGAATGTCCCCATATTTATTTTTGACAAGGGGTGTGATATAAACCCTCATAAACTCCGCAGGAATATAACTGTGAGCAAGCATGGCTGAGAACAATAATGAGATAGGAAGACTGATCACATCATTAACATAGTTTAAATGCTCATTCAGCAGGTCATCTAACCCTGGTGAGGCGCCTGTCTTCAGCTCTTTAATCAGACTCTTAATTTCAGGCACTGAAGTCCCCGTATTTTCGTCCCATTGCAGCCTGCATTAAGATTAGGTAACTCTTCCCACACTGTTGAGGATGTCTAAGTACTTCGTTCTCCTTAACTTGGCTATTTCTACCTCCCCAGACACTCCATCAATTGTTGATGGGACGGTATTCTTAGCACCCGCTTCTTTCTTGACAAATTTCCAGAATCTGTTATTATTATTATTTAAATTAACCTCACAGGCTTTTGAAGCTCGAATACAGTCTTGTTCCTGTTTACAACATCTTATGGCTACTTTATAGTGAGCCCTGCTTCTACTCATATTCATGTAAGCTGCACCTATTCTCAGACGACCAAGGAGGCACCATATATCGTAAGCATCCTTCGATTCTCTTTTTAGGGGGACTATAAAATCATTCCATCCAGGAATAACTTTAGTATAACAAAGTATATATTCAGTATATAATATTTTGGGTACAAAATAGATAATTAATTTCAAGAAATATTTTGTATACAGTATTTTGTCATTTGAAATTCCTTATAAATAAGAAGCAAAAACTCACTTTTTCATTTTTTAAGTTTTCCCAATTTTCAGTGTCACTTAACAAAATGCGAAATTACAAATACAAATTTATTTAAAATTTCTCGACAATTTGGTTTACAGTCACTGAGTTCAATTTACAGACCTTCATGACAATATTATCTCTCTCTCTCTCTCTCTCTCTCTCTCTCTCTCTCTCTCTCTCTCTCTCTCTCTCTCTCTAATAAGTTGATATTGGTAAAAACAGAATACCAACAAAATTATTTTTACAAAGACTATTTTGTTTTTTGTCTTCATGTAATAATAATAATATTTCACAGCAAAAAATATGTTATTAAGTTTTAGATTCGATCCGCACAAAATTATTTATGAAAAATAATTAAATATTCAAGCCTTATTAA
This sequence comes from Bathynomus jamesi, assembly GCA_023014485.1. Taxonomy (NCBI): domain Eukaryota; kingdom Metazoa; phylum Arthropoda; class Malacostraca; order Isopoda; family Cirolanidae; genus Bathynomus; species Bathynomus jamesi. Next base: position 46,303 of record JAJOZX010013077.1, read on the forward strand.
TTAAATTTTTTTAATTAATATAAAGAAATATAATTCAGTTCTTTGTTAAGAAAATTCCACAAACTATTATTTAAAATTTACTTCAGATTCAGAGCAAAATTTTAACTTTATATATATTATATATATATATATATATTATATATATATATATATATATATATATATATATATATATATATATTCAACAATAATAACATTTTGGCAATGAGATTTTATAACGACTCAGGATTTTATATATATATATATACACATATATATACACACATATATATACCTTTCCTTTCACCTCTCAAAGGCTCCGTGCAATAATTCCTCATTTCACGAAGGCCAAGCTTGTCGCCCCTCCTCTCGCGTTGGCTTGGTGAAGTAGTGAGTTGGTTTCTTGTACTCTCCACTTCACATAGCCAGGTACGCCCGGCTCATCGGGGATTGTTCTGAGCCAGGCGTTTAATCTTCTTTTGAAGATGTCCACTGCAACACCACTCGTGTTCCTTAGGTCTTTGGGCAGCTGATTAAACAGTTTTGGTCCTCTCACAACAAAACTATTTTCTTTCAGGGTTAAGGATGTTCCCTGTCTCGCCTTTAATTTGGAAACACGACAAAGTCTTCTTTTTCTACTTTCCACCGTTGTTTGGGAGTTACAGGGTTCAGAATAAGATTAGGAACTAGTTTCTCCATTATTTTCCAAGTGTAAATTATAGTGTATCTCTCTCTTCTCCATTCCCAGTAATTTAGTTCTTTGCACCCATTGATCTTGGCTGTGAAGCTTCTCTGAATCCCTTCTAGCTGTCTAATGTCTTCTTTTTTATATGGGGATGTTAGGACCGAGCAGTATTCCAATTTGGGTATGATCAGTGTTTTCAGTAGAGGAATCATTATATTCCTATCCCTTCGTTTAAAGGTTCTCAGTATCTGACGCGTTATTCTCTTTGCTCTGTTTACTGCTATCTTATTTTGTGTTTCAAATTTTACATCATCAGTCATTACAACCCCTAAATCTTTTGCTTTGGAATTTCTCTGAATTTCTTGTCTATTTGGAGTATAATATTCCATGGATTTTAGGTCTTCTCTTTTTCCGTATCGTAACAGCTGAAATTTCTCGGTGTTAAACTTCATATTGTTGTCTTCCGTCCACTTGTAGATTTTGTTTATGTCGGTTTGTAGAGATCCTATGTCTTCTGGGTTTCTTATTTTTCTACTGACCTTTGTGTCATCCGCAAAGGATGTTACTGTGCTGTCTCTGGTAACGTCCTCATCTATGTCAGTTAGCATGATTATGAAGAGTAGTGGAGCTAATACTGTTCCTTGTGGTGCTGAGCTGAGGACCTCTGATTCTGATGAAGATACTCCTTGTACTGTAACGACTTGCCGCCGATCACTAAGGAAATTGTATATCCATTTCCCTACTTTTCCTGTTATTCTCATATATTTCAGTTTATGTATTATGATTCCATGGTCACACTTGTCGAACGCTTTGGTAAAGTCTGTGTATATTACATCATACTTTTCGTTACTTTCAAGTGCATCAATAATGTTGTTGTAGTGTTCCATTAGTTGTGATAGGCATGATCTGCCTGACCGAAACCCATGTTGGTTATCATTGAATTTTTTCTGAGTTTCCAAAAGTCATAGATTTTCTGTCTAACTATTCTTTGAAATATTTTAGTGAGATGAGATGTAAGCGATGCTGGCCTGTAGTTTTTGGGCTCGACTCGATCTCCTTCTTTATATATTGGGACTACGTTCGCCCTCTTCAGGATGCCCTGTATTTCGCCCGTGTCTAGTGATCGTCTCCATATCCAATATGGAGACGATTGCATTTGTCGCAATCGGAGACTATTGCACGATTGAACGACGGTTCAGCGATTGCATTCTTGCAGTTTTTGATCAGTGCGGCATTCCATTTATCCAGTCCTGCCGCTGAGTGTACTTTTAGTTTCCCTGTAGCTTGTGTAATATCACCTGTCGTAAAGTCGAAGTCCGTTATACTTTCCTTTTGTAGTTCTTCTTCAAAGAACGAGTTTCTATCGCATGTCAGTTTGTCAGTTTTTGGGATACTGAAAGATGATTCGTACTGAGCTATTAATATTTCAGTCTGTTAGATCATCAGATAAAGCACTGTCTTCGTTTTTCAAAGGTCCAATAGGCGTGTGGTTTTTCGACTTCCTTTTTTCAAAATTATAGAAGTACTTTGAGTTAACCTTTATCGCTTCTATAGCGTCGTTCTTCTTTTTCTGTATGCTTCTCAATTAGTTCCTGTATGATGTCATCGATACTCTGCAGTTTATCATTTAATATTTTCCTGACATTGTTATCTTTACAGTTAATTAGTTTTGCAGTCACTCTTTTTCTCTTTCGGAACGCTGACCTCTTTTGTCTCTCGAACCTGCTTCTCTTTCCTTCTTGCTGTATTTTTGGGACATGTCTTTCCACAATTTGCAGCGTCTTCTCCTCTAAAGTCATTAGCATCTCTTCCGTTGTCTTGGCCTCGAAAATGGTTTTCCAATCTATTACTTCCATGCTGGATGCAACATCTTCCCAGTTTTCGAATTTGCTTCTTTCTGTTGTTCGTGTTCTCTCCTTTCCTGTTGCTTTTATATTGGTTGTTATTTCAATAATGTTATGGTCCGATATTATAGTTGGGAATATTTCTATATTATCAATTAGGTTGCTGTTGTTTGTGAATACCAAATCTAGGCAGTTGTTTTTTCTTGTGTTTTCCGTTATTTCTTGCGTTAACATAAATTCATCAGCTAGAGCTGGTAGCATTTTTACCTGCTCCTGGTCCTCCCGTGTGCCCCCCTTGTCCTGGTGTATACATATATTTTTTCCTATCCTTTTATATTTCATGAATGGGAAATTAAAATCACCACAGAGAAAAATATTTGGAGTTGGAGAGAGTAGATCTTTTATCCACTTTCTTACCTCTGTAATGGAATCTGAAAATTTTGATGTTGGCGTGTTTGGGGGTCTGTACATTACAATTAGTACCATATTTAATTTTTCAACTTTTGCTGCTACACATTCTCTGTAGCTGTTTGAGGTACTTATAGTCATTTCTGCCATATGCCTTTTGCGTGTGTAAATAGCGCATTCTCCTTTACGTCTCACTGTTCTATTGGCTGGGAGAATGTTATAGCAATTTGTATTTCTTTTTTGTCAACACAGAATTCACAGTTTTCACAGTTCGCCTGGCAGTCCTTTAGATGAGTTTCCGTGGGGCATGTAAAGTCTGCTCCGGCTTCTTGCATGAGTCCTTTCAGGTATAAAACTTTGTCCGAGGAATGATTTGATTTAAGGCCCTGAATGTTGGCTAGGATTATTTTATTTTTTCGATCGTTTTCGCATACAGGTGGTTCCGATTGGTTTTCAAATGGTGGTGCCGGTTTCGTGGCCTTGTGGTCCTCTGAGAATTTGCTTCTTTTTATCTTTGTCCTACCTGTTGTCCCGATAACGCATGAAGTGTCTTTGTGCGTGCCTTCTGTCCGGCTCTCGGATTCCTATATTTGGCAGCTGACTTTGTATTTGGTGGGTAGTATTTAGCAGCTGGATTGTGTTGGCTACGTCTAAAAAATTGGTACCCTTCTTTGATGTTCGTTTTTCCTGTTCACCCGTTGCGTTCTTTTGAAGGTGGTGGTAACGGCATTTTTATCTGTATTTGCACCTCCCATATCTTGCATAGGTGTTGCAGACAATAAGATGGTGGAACTTGCACTTCTTTTCAAATTTGCAATATCCACTTGTGTAATGTGTGTTACATAATGTGGGATGTGCATAGATGCATTGCCCATCCCGATATCTGCAGTTCCCTTTTGCGTAGTATTTACATACGGTATTTTCTACGCTTCTACTTCTTGTTATCTTATTATTTTCAATGTTCTTAATTTTGGTATTATCATTATTTTTCTTTGGCTGTTTATTTCCTACGTTTTTAGTTATTATCTTTTTATCATTTCGCTCGTTGGACAGTTTTACTACCTCGCAACTTTTACTTATCTCTTTTTTTTCATCTGTCTCCATTCCTTATTATATTGTTTATATTGTTATTCGTTATTATATTGTTATTCGTTATTTCCTCCTCTCCCTCATTCACCCAAATTTTCATTGGGACATTTCCGGACTCTTGTTTCTCCATTATTTCATCCTTTTTTGTAACACTCGAGTTTGCTTTCTCCATTTCTTTAAATACCGCGAAGGAGTTTACAGTCTGTGTACATGCGTCACACAGAAATTTGATTCCCACGATCTGTTTCGCGTTCGAGACGAGAGATATTTTCCTATCATCCCAATTCATGCAGATAAAGTCGTGCAGTTTTTGACAGAAATCGCATCTTATTGCTGCATTTTCAGTTGTTTCCAGATTACATAAATTGCAGATTAAGTGAGAATTTGGACCCATGGTCATGCTATTCATTAATTGGCGTAAAAAGAAATACACACAAATTATTTATTCATTTTTTTTCTTTCTTTCGCTTTTCTTTCCTTTCGATGGTCACGAGGGTTTTCTGACCTTTGCGTTTTATGACCTGTTTCCTGCCTTGTTTCAAAATTTCTCGAATGTCAACCGTATTACGGTTTAAATATATACGTTAAACTGGTGATAATTTATGTGAACTGTATTGCACTTTCTTAATTTTACTGAATTTCTCTTAATAGTTTATATGCACGGATTCACTGATACTTTATACACTTTCGGGTGTAAACAGAATAAACCGCTGAGTAGTTTATTCCCTTCTTATTTGAGTGTTAATACAGAGAGAGACACAACACGTCCATTCTCCACAAGGTACAAACAAACTATATATATATATATATATATATATATATATATATATATATATATATATATATATATATATATATATATATATATATATATATATATATATATATATATATATATATATATAAAGGGTACATAAAAAAGGGTACTTTTTAAAAAGGCTATAAAATCAACATTTGTCATTTAATTTTAATAAAACTTCTACACAATAAAATATGTATTTATCTATATGCAAACAAGTTTTCAGACTAAAATATCAAATACGTCAAATTCTATCAATATCTAACGAAAGAGTATGATTTTTCTACTTAACACGCAAAAATTATTAAACCTTTTTAATATTTTTGTATAAAAATAATTTTTAACGTAAAATTTACCTGAAATTATTAAAAAAAATTGTTCGAAATGCTTTCCTTCCATTTCAATAACTTTTTTATTCTTGGACGGAATTCATCTATGGCTCGATTTACTCGTTCCTGTGGAAGCTCATCCCATTTTTGAATGATGATCTCGCGTAAATGAGCGACATCTTTTATTCTAGTCCTGTAGACTCGCTCTGCTAAGTTCTCCCATATTCCGGCCAAGAATAAAAAAAGTTATTGAAATGGAAGGAAAGCATTTCGAACAATTTTTTTAATAATTTGAGGTGTTAAAATTTATTTTTATAAAAAAAATATTAAAAAGGTTTAATAATTTTTGCATTTTAAGTAGAAAAATCATACTCTTTCGTTAAATGTTGATAGAATTTGAATTATTTGATATTTTAGTCTGAAAACTGGTTTGCATATAGACAAATACATATGTTTTATTTTGTAGAAGTTTTATTAAAATTAAATGATAAATGTTGATTTTATAGCCTTTTAAAAATGTGCCCTTTTTTATGGCACACCCGTTTTGTATATATATATATATATATATATATATATATATATATAATATATATATATATTATATATATATATATATATATATATTTATAAAAGGATAAAGTTAATATTTTTAAATTTATTTTAAATAATGTAAATTATTATTATGTATACGAGACTGGAATCATCTGCTTGAGTATTTATCGAAATAATTTTCTATTCAAAAATTTTGTATTATATTGTGAACTCTTTTTTTTTCTTTCATTTTAAAATCTTTTATTTTCTAATTTCTTACACACACACACACACACTATATATATATATATATATATATATATATATATATATATATATATATATATATATATATATATACACACACACACCTTACCTTACCTTACAACCTTACAAAAGTTTCGCGCGATGATTCCTCATTTCGCGAAGGTCAAGCTTGTCGCCCCTCCTCTCGAGTTGGCCTGGTAAAGTAGTGAATTGGTTTCTTGTGTTCTTCACCTCACATAGCCAGGTACGCCCGGCTCATCGGGGATTGTTGTGAGCCAGGCGTCTAGTCTTCTTTTGAAGATGTCCACTGCAACTCCCTTCGTGTTTCTTAGGTCTTTGGGCAACTGATTAAACAGTTTTGGTCCTTTCACAACAAAACTATTTTCTTTCAGGGTTAAGGATGTTCCCTGTCTCGCCTTCAATTTGGGAATACGATATAGTCTACCGTTTCTACTTTCCACCGTTGTTTGGGGAGTTATAGGGCTTAGAGTAAGATTAGGGACTAGTTTCTCCATTATTTTCCAAATGTAAAATAATGGTGTATCTCTCTCTTCTCCTTTCCAGTGAATATAGGTCTAGTTCGCGTAACCTTTCCCAGTAATTTAGTTCTTTGCACCCATTGATCTTGGCTGTGAAGCTTCTCTGGATCCCTTCCAGCTGTCTAATGTCTTCTTTTTTATATGGGGATGTTAGGACCGAAAAGTATTCCAATTTGGGGATGATCAGGGTTTTCAGTAGAGGAATCATTCCATTCCTACCCTTTCGTTTAAAGGTTCTCAATATCTGTCCCGTTATTCTCTTTGCTCTGTTTACTGCTATCTTATTTTGTGTTTCAAATTTCGCATCATCTGTCATTACAACCCCTAAATCTTTTGCTCTGGAATTTCTCTGAATTTCCTGTCCATTTGGGGTATAATATTCCATCGATTTTAGGTCTTCTCTTTTTCCGTACCGTAATAGTTGAAATTTCTCGGTGTTAAACTTCATATTGTTGTCTTCCGTCCACTTGTAGATTCTGTTCATGTCGGTTTGTAGAGTTCCTATATCTTCTGGGTTTCTTATTTTTCTACTGATCTTTGTGTCATCCTCAAATGATGTTACTGTGCTGTCTCTGGTAACGTCCTCATCTATATCAGTTAGCATGATTATGAAGAGTAGTGGAGCTAATACTGTTCCTTGTGATACTGAGCTGAGGACCTCTGATTCTGATGAAGATACTCCTTGTACTGTAACGACTTGCCGCCGCTCACTAAGGAAATTTATATCCATTTCCCTACTTTTCCTGTTATTCCCATATATTTCAGTTTATGTATTATGATTCCATGGTCACACCTGTCGAACGCTTTAGCAAAGTCTGTGTATAGTACATCATAGTTTTCATTACTTTCAAGTGCATCAATAATGTTGTTGTAGTGTTCCATTAATTGTGATAGGCATGATCTGCCTGACCGAAACCCATATTGTTATCATTGATTATTTCTGAGTTTCCAAAAAGTCATAGATTAGTCTATATATTTATATATATATGAAAATTATTTCACGAAAGTAACACGTGAATAATATTTATGATGAAAATAACCACGAAGGAAAAAGGAAACACAGAATGGTGCTCAAGCGCTTTCGTCTAATGACATCCTCAGGAACACTGAAATAAATAACAAGTTCCAGACTATATATAATCACAAAAAAATTAAAAAATAAAAGAGAAAAATAAAAATTGTAGGAGGAGCATACAAATACATACATACTGTACATACAAAAGCTACAAATATATACAAAAGCTACCAGAGTTTTAGCACTTTGCCCCTCTTGTCTAAATCCGTTCTGAATGAATTCAAAAGAGCAGGATCAAGCGAAAAAAGGCCCTGGCTAATATTGAAATTATTTGCAAGTTGAATAATGGCAGACTCAAGAATATTTCTATTAACAATGTTGCTTGAGTGAAACAAAATTGAAGCATTATTCCAATCACTACAGTGGGATAACTTTGACAAATGGACGAAAAGGGCACTGGACGGCTGACCCGTTCTAACGGAATATTGATGCTGTTTTATACGCGTGTGCAAATCTTTTCCTGTCTGTCCGATGTAAAAGGAATCACATTGTTTACAACCAATTTTATAGATAATACCTGAATTACTGGTAGGGCTATTTTTTACTATGATATTTTCACAATATTGTCATATGAAAATACTACATTAATATTCAAAAGTTTAAGTACATTAGCAATGCCTAAAAAGCCTGGGAAAAGTGGAAGTATTAAAATATTCTTCGACAACATTTTTGGACGTACGTGTACATAGGGAAAGCCCAGGTTGTAAGTTTAGTATTTATCGGAAAAAAAAAAACAATATGTCCAAACTGCACTTTTACTCCGGACATGACACACGCATCAAGAAAGCCATATTTTCTTCAATGTTTCTCCGCGCTCTTTAGGATCGCCAGTCCGGAATGCATGGATGTCGAATTAGAAAAAAGCAACAGTTTTGGAAGTGATTTGTGTTACCCACCTGCTTTTTTTGGAATCTTGTCTTAACAAGGCAAAACGAACTTTCTATCGTGTGAATAATAACCCTCGCACTTTGTTGAAGAATATTTTAGTACCTTCATTTTTCCCAGGCTTTTTAGGCATTGCTAATGTACTTAAACTTTTGGATATTAATGTAGTATTTTCATGACAATATTGTGAAAAATATCATAGTAAAAAATAGCCCTACCAATAATTCAGGCATTATCTATAAAATTGGTTGTAAACAGTGTGATTCCTCTTACATTGGACAGACGGGAAAAGATTTGTACACACGTGTAAAACAGCATCAATATTCCGTTGGAACGGGACAGCCGTCCAGTGCCCTTTTCGTCCATTTGTCAAAGTTATCCCACTGTATTGATTGGAATAATGCTTCAATTTTGTTTCACTCAAGCAACATTGTTAATAGAAATATTCTTGAGTCTGCCATTATTCAACTTGCAAATAATTTCAATATCAGCCAGGGCCTTTTTTTTTTTTAATTCGTTCAGAACGGATTTAGACAAGAGGGGCAAAGTGCTAAAACTCTGGTAGCTTTTCCTTATAAGTTTGTATGCTCCTCCTACAATTTTTATTTTTCTATTTTATTTTTTATTTTTTTTGTGACCTATATATAGTCTCGAACTTGTTATTATTTCAGTGTTCCTGAGGATGTCATTAGACGAAAGCGCTTAAACACCATTCTGTGTTTCCTTTTTCCTTCGTAGTTATTTTCATAATATATATATATATATATATATATATATAACTTCTGATTTATTATGTTTTGAAAGTCTACGAAGCCTTTCAACGTGGCCTATCTCATATCTGCTTACATTCTGGTTTCTAACGAAGCCAACTTTGAAACTTGGGCGAAATGAGGTGGGGAAGCGGTGTTGAATTTGTTGTTCATAATACCATGACCTCGATCCTGACTTCCAAAATGGTTTTTACTGCTCTTTAATGCTACAATTGACAAAAGGTGCACGGTGCTTGACAGATGAATTGACCTGTAAATATAAAAGGAAATTGAATCCGAGAATTATACATTAAAAACACCACTTCATAAATAAATAAATTATTTAACATAAATTTCAATAGAAAGGTCATTTTTAAGTAGATGCGCAGTAGATGCGTAAGTAGATATGTAGTAGATGTATAAGTAGATGCGTAAGTAGATATGTAGTAGATGTATAAGTAGATGCGTAAGTAGATATGTTGTAGATGTATAAGTAGATGCGTAAGTAGATATGTAGTAGATGTATAAGCAGATGCGTAAGTAGATATATAGTAGATGTATAAGTAGATGCGCAGTAAATGTGCACATGAATGTGCTTGTCAATAACTTATCCCTTCGTATCCTTCGAGTAGAACCTCAAAATAAATATAAAAATAGATAAAAATAAAACAGATTTCGATTGGAAGGTTTCCATATGACGCACTGCGATATTTATACAAGAAATAATACGATACTTGTTAAACAAGAAACACAAACATCTTCAATATGAGAAACAAAATGCGCAAAAAATTCTAAAGAGTTCATAGTCAAAAGGATGTTCATAAATGACCTCAAACTACATCGATACGCGATCAAAGCCCGTATCTCCTCCATTCCAAAGGATATAAATGAAAATCTGTATTGTTTTTTTTCTTTTTAATTCAGGAACCCTTCCATTATTCTGTGCATGGAATATTTTAGGCTTGCAAAAGAGACATAAAGTTGCTTTATATAATACCATTCGGCAACTGAATTCCAACTGTATGTATATATATATATATATATATATATATATATATATATATATATATATATATATACATAAAACCTAATGGTTATTACGAGTACGGAGCCATTTTATTTATTGTATATTATAAGACGTAAAAATAAAAGAAATAATGACATAATACAAAACCGATCGAGAAACAAACGTGGAAGCTTACCATCCAAACAAGAGATTTAACGATACTCGTAAAAGAATTGAAATGACGCTTATTAGCTCTATTCCATCTTATTTACAGATATGAGATGTAGAAGACCAAAACAAGAGTTCAAATATGGAATACGTGCTTTGTAGCAAGATCGGTCTTTTAGCAACTTTTATTACTCAACTACAAAAAAGAGTTTACCAATAAACTCTTTAATTTCACGCTTCCTTGTTACGGCTTTTATATCTCTTGTTTATACAAATGCAATTTGTTCGTTAGAGTCAAGCCTTACTCTCTCTCTCTCTCTCTCTCTCTCTCTCTCTCTCTCTCTCTCTACTTAAATCACAATACTTAGAAATAATAGAATTTTGTTTCAAAACGATATTATTGTTTAGTCTTGTTATAAAAACATGACGCACCCACACCTACACACCACATATATATATTCTCTGTATAAGAACATTGCCTCTGTCATGAATAATTCATAATATACTCACGTGAGATTATTATATTATATGTCCGAGAAGGTTGTAATAACTCTTAATCACACCGATTATCCACTCCACGTTAGGGACATTTTTTATACTTACTAAAGATTTAATTAAAAGAGAAATTAATGCAAAATTAATTAAAATTATACAAGAAACACTCGGTAATAATTTAACAACTGATGAGGGAGAAGTAAGAGGATGCGAAAAGGACAAATTTTTTTCGTAGTTATTCGGCCAATTTAATATATAAAAAAAAAATATATATATATATATATATATATATATATATATATGTATATTATTATTATTATTATTTATGAAGCGTCTATATGTTACAGTTAGATTGTGAAACTAGTGATTTCATGAAATCCCTGGACTAAACCTAGGTTAGGTTAGGTCATTATTGTAAAGAGAAGAAAGAACAATGATAAGTGGAAAGTAATAAAGTAAAGTCAATAACGAATAAAACAATGGAGTGTATCCTACATTATCTACTTTTTGTCAATTTTGTATCATGGTATAAATTACGCGAATTTACTGAAAATTTCAGGGATTTCATGAAACCACTAGTTTCACAATCTTCCTGTAAAATATATAAAGAATCGAATACGTCAGTGTTGCATAACGTATGACCACCTGAAAAGAATACATCGAAATTTCGAAAGGGCTTTCCTTGAATGATACCTTTAACTTAATCACAACATGTAACTCGGCTTTTTAAATAAAAAACATGATTTCAATTTTAAGAACGTGAAATATTCTTACTCATAAAAAAAACCAAACCTTTCACGTTTTTAGGAAATCTCAGTTAGATATTAAGACCTACGCCCTGATAAAACCCTCCATTATTTCATTAAGTACTTAAATATAATCGCGCTGTTATTGAAATATAATTAAAAAATTACTATTTAAAGGTTATCTCTCGGTAATATTATTTTTGTCTTAAATAAGAAGATTATATAATGACATTTTCACTTATGAACTTATCAAACGTTTTCAAGGAATATTCTCATAAAATATCAACAATTCACCTTTAATGAAACCTCAACTTAACAAAAACTTTGGTATTTTTTTAGGTCATTTTTTAATATCATAAAAAAAAGATAGAACAATAGTAAGTCATTTAAAAATTGTTTTTTTTTTTTTATTCTATTAATGGCTGTAAAATAAACGTATTAGAATATTAAAAATACGCTTTATAAATTTTTCAGAAACTGGCACAGCGCTCAGGCTAGTTAATGACACCCCTTGCGTTAACTATGCTGTATTATTATTATTATTATTATTAGTAGTAGTAGTAGTAGTATCAGTAAAATTGGGAGTTGAACCCCCGACCTCAGTTTTCACTTCCTTTTTAGGGAAACTGTTACTCAGTGAGCGACGGACGCTGGCATATTTCAACGATATATTTACTTCCTTGAATTTGTAAATACTAAAGAGTAAAATCAAAAAGTAGAGCAAAATACCTCATTTCGAAGTTTTTGTCTAAAATAGATTAAAGTTTATATTTATGATCGTAGCTTACCAAAGACGTATCATGCCTGATCTTATAAGGCATAAAAAGTACGTCATATACAGAAAATAAGAAGTTTCGTAAACCTTCTTTGCAAAGAAATATAATCTTCTGTTGTCTCAAATCCAGGGCCGTATCAATCTGTGATGGCGCCCTGTGCAAGGCATTTTTTATGCGCCCCCCCCCCACCACCGTTAAATTCGGAATATATACAAATTGATTATGATAGAAATACATAATTATTTAATACATAAACAGTATATAATATATAATTAATACATAATACATAATTAATACATAATTAACACATAATACATAATACATAATTAACACATAATACATAATACATAATTAATACATAATACATAATTAATGCATAATACATAATTAATTAAAAATCCAAATTTCATTCTACGTGGTAGCTCTAAGGCCAATTTGGCGGCCCCCACACGTCGGCGCCCTGGACGGCTCGCCCCTCCTCAAATCACTCAAAAAAAAAAAAAGAAAAAAAAAGAGTTTTGAAGACCATTTCTTCTCTCTAAAGAAGTTATGGATCATTAAAAGAAGTTATTATATCATCTGACAAGAAGCTTTGATACCCAAAATAAGGAAATTTCCCCTAGAATGCATCCTCAAAAAGAAGTTATAAGTTCTAAATTTAAAAGGCTTTATTTTGAGTGTAAAACTATACTTCATCTAAACATTTACTGTAGGATTACATTGTGGCCACTTCGAAACGCGTTGGATCCGTTCAGTAATTGGGTGAGTGACCATTCTCTCGTCGTGTTAAATGGACTTAATATGATTGTTAACGAAAACAAATTTATTATTGTAAAACAAATGTTAATAAATTGATGGTTTTGTCTCGTCTTGTGTTCCAACAGAGAAATTAGCCAATGAGAGAATCTGATAAAGAATTTAATAGAAAACGTTCTGTATCGACTGCAGAATCGCATTAAGAGCTTATTTTTGTATAATTTTTATATAAATTCGCATTTTGTAGTTATTATATATTGAAACTTTATATATAACCCGTCAAACTAATGCATTTTCATCTTCAAAAGTGTACAGCCAGCACAATGTGTGCCGAAACACTACTACTTCCAGAATGTCAAATGTGAAACTATAATTTTAAATTGCTTATTCCATCGTTTTCTCCCTAAATATCCAGTTGGTTCTCCCTAAAAACCTTTTTCATTAGAAATTTCAATCACCATTCTGAAATAGCGTAAAATTCCGTCTAACACCTCGGCAGGCAAATCTGATTCTTGCATTCGGCCAAAATCCTCTTCTCGGAAGGTAGGTTTTGCCAAACTTGAGTTTCTAACATATCCAAGCCTTGAAAAACCTTAAAACTACTTTATATTTCATTGCTCTTTTCTAACAATTTACTGTTATTTAAAGGTGACCCTGTGACATTATTTTTCCCTACTTGTTACAGTATTTTTGTTTGATTAACGCTTGAAGTGCTTAACATTTAAGTTACGAGTTAAAATTAATTTGAAAAGTATTCTTTAACCATGTTTGACGTTTGATGTCTTCGAACGACGGTTCAGAAGACATCCACTCTCCTCCTCAGAAACTTTACACAAGAAACTGTTGGTTCTGGGAATTGTTCAGGTTGGTGTGCTAGAGGTTCCTCAGTTCTTTCAACAGCGGGTTAAAGAGATTTAGGCTACGTGTTCTGAGGGTATTTTCTCTCTTCGTTTTCATGCTCACCTGTCCCACCACAACTGGGTCAGTACACAGTATACCTCTTCTCTCATTCCACTGTGTTTCTATTTCACTTCTAAAGTTTGGGACGCATCCCGTAAGTATTTTACAAAGGAATACAAAGGACACCAAACAGCAACAGACGGTTGGTCCCTACGAGGTTGTTTGTTTAATAAAGAAAGTTAAAAGATGTTAGAAAATTTAAAGACAAGTGAAAGTTTTAAAGTAAAACAAAGGAGAGAGGTTGAAAGGAAGGAAAGAAATTTGGGGACAAATGAAAATTTTAAAGTAAAGAAGAAGGAATCCGAGTGAAAATTCTACAATACTTTTATGTGCAAACAAATACTTCTAACTCGGAGATTAGCTCAAGATAAGCATCTAGTCTCTTTTTAAAGGACTCTACCGAATTACTTTTAACTACTCTGACTGGCAATCCATTCCACAAATTAACTATACGATTGAAGAAAAATGCTTATCTTTATTAGAATTAAATGTTTATTCACTAATTTCAGACCATTACCGCGAGTTCTTTCTGCATTTCTGAAGGTGAAATATTTTTCAGCGTCGACATTATCAAAACCTTTAATCATTTTAGACACCTAGATTAAATCTCCTTGAATACGCCTTTATACAAGTGAGAATAAATTTAACGTTTCGAAACGACCAGTGTATGATGTTTCTAAGTCTTGGAATCATCTTAGTAGCTCGTCGTTGCATTCTCTCCATTCTGTCTATGTTCTGTCGTAAATATGGAGACCAGAACTGAACGCAGTATTCCAGGTAGAGGCGTACTAAGGAATTATATAACGTTAGCATTGTTTTTTCGGACTTAAATTCAAATGATCTACCAATAAATTCTAAGACTCAATTTGCTTTTCTGACCGCTTCGATACATTGCTTACTCGGTTTAAGAGTGTCGCCAACAATAATACCTCAACCTTTCTCTTCCGTAACACTCATTAGTGTCTTGTCGCGCATAGAATACTTTTCATTAACATTGTTTCTACCGATATGCAACGTTTTACATTTATTTATATTAACGTTCACTTGCCAAATTTCCGCCCACTCGAGTAATATATTAATATCGTCTTAAATCTGGAAACGTTCTGCCGCTGAGTTTGTTCGTCCCCCCAGTTTGGTATTATCCGCAAATTTTGAAATTATACTGGTAATTCCTATGTCGATGTCATTGATATAAATAATAAAATGAACTGGTCCCAGAAGTGATCCCTGAGGCACGCCGCTGGTTGCACTTTTCCAGTTAGATGCTTCACCATTTGTGACCACTCTTTTTTTATGTCCACAAAGCCAATTTTCGATCCATTTGAGAACATTACCATCAATTCCTTGGGAATGAAGTTTAGCTAATAATCTCCTGTGGGGCACTTTATCAAACGCCTTTTGAAAATCGAAATATATAGGGACCTAATGTCTATTGTTTTACTCTCGTCATATATATTTACAATATCCTTAATGAAATCGAGCAAATCAGTAAGACAAAAACGATTACGTCGAAAACCGTGTTGAAAATCTTAGATTAATTTATTAATTTCTAAGTGATTAACTATTCTGTCTGTCCTGAACGATCGTTTCCATAAGCTTACCAACTACTGAAGTCAGACTAATGGAACGATAATTTCCCGGAAGCGATTTGTCACGTTTTTAAAATATTGGCGTAATGTTCGCAAATTTCCAATTGAATGGAACTTCTCCAGACTGTAACGATTTATTATTATTATTATATTATTATTATTATTATTATTATTATTAAATATATATGTGAGAGGAGAGACTATTACGCAGTTCATTTCTTTAAGTACCCTTGGGTAGAGCTTATCTGGACCAGGAGTGTTATTAGGATTAATTTTACCTATGGCCAAGAGTACTTCAATTTCATTAAAATCGTGAAGCTTTAAATGATCATCACTGAGCATGATTACGGGGTTTTCCATATCTATATTATTTGTATCGTTCAGATCTTCTTTCCAGGGTTCTTTGACGAGACCAGTAGTCTTCATCTTTCGTTTCCTATATCTTAGACGTAAAAGTCCTTTGTATGGCCTTTTAAACGGACGTGTTAAGTGCCTTGAAAAGTGGACACTCAATTTTTCCGGTTGAAGTTTAAGTTTTGGATTTTGGCTAAAAATACAATAGTTACCCTTTTTCTTTTTTCTTTGGTGTATTTGATCCGACGTAAATGCATAGGGTTTCTTGCGTATGCTGAGGTTCTGAATGTAACCGTCTGGGAAGCTTTAAACCCTAGACCCTGTCCCAAAGCTGGGTCCTATCTGCCCGGCAGATAGTTGGTGAGGGAAGCTATAATTTGGGGCCTCTTTGCTAGTGACCCGTTACCCACGTTGGCTTCCATCCTGAAAAAGAAAAACTATAGTATTTTGCCATTTACCATTACTTATTCGGACTATAGTGGATTTAATTTTCCCAATTTTCTCAGAAGAGTTCCTTGCTCTATGCACGTTCTGTGTATAACATTTTTATATATAATAGAGAGAGAGAGAGAGAGAGAGAGAGAGAGAGAGAGAGAGAGAGAGATGATATAAACTAATTTTGAACATTAAGACAGGAATTAATTAATTTTAAAATACTGTACTTGAAATATGAATTAATTATTGCAAGAATTATTAACTCATTAATTAATTATCGAAGTTAAATCCTGAAAGAAATATAATTCATAGTAATTTCATCAATTCATTATCAAATCACTTAATTTTTATGGCTACATTGAAGCATATGGGATTTTTGCAACACTACTTTCAGTCGAACGGAGAAGTTAAGCGAAGCGTCATTGGGAATGGGCAGTAGTTGGGTGGGGACCGTCCTCCGCTTCCAGATAATGTAACGACCCGTGGTTCGGATCCCATGTAAAGCTGTAGGTCCGCTCTGTCATATGACCTTCGGCGTTGCGAAGGCAGTTGAACGATCCTAAAACCATACTCTTAATTTTTACCAGTTTAATAAACTAAAAAAATGTACTTTTTCATCGTTCCATCATTGGTTCATTCATTTCTGTTTAATCGAACTAACTTTTACCATTCATTGAAATATCTGAGTAAAATATGAGCGAAACTCTTGAACATAGCCGCTGCAGACAGTAAAGCTGAGTCTCTTTCAATCAAAGGATTTTGAGAACGGATCGATTATCATCCTGTCCTTCCTGCACGAACTCTCCTTATCAGGGCAGTAATAATAATTCAGTTAAGAGGCCCAGAGATTGGCACAGTGCTCAGGCCAACTAATGTGGCTCATTGCTTTAACTTCTGTATTGTTATTAACAGTATGAGCGGGATTCGAACCCTAAACCCCAGTGTTTTCACTTTGCTTACAGGGAAATGGCGTTACCCACTGAGCTACGGGAAGTTGGTCCTGTTAAAATAAGGAGAGACCATCTACCGAAGCCACAGCTTGTGTTCATGAGGTTATCGTCGACAGTACTTTAATAATTCCTGCAGAACAGAAGTACACACGATACATATACAGGGCCGTTTCTAGCCATTAGGGGGCCTTAAGCAGTATACCCATTTGAGGCCCCACCCCTCCATCCACCAACTCACGCCTTACTACATCACCTCAGCACACACATACAAAAAATGGCTGTTAATATAAAACAATTATGAAACAATTTTAATGAAACATTTATGTCCAAAACAACAAATATGTACTTTCAGAAGACAAACAGAAAAAATACTCCATGAAATTCGTGAAAATTAGCTTATACATTATTTAGAATAAATTACAGAACTATGTATGAAAAAAATAATGCAATTATCAACTACCAAACAATTACTAACTCTACGATACAGTTTGTATCTTCAAAATTTTTGCCTCCTAGATTTTTTCTGGGCGAAATCATCAATAACATCATCATATGAAATCTCCCTGCCAACGTCCTGGTTCATGCTTATGATGCCAAGGCCACTGAGGCGATCCTGCCCCATTGATGATCTGAGGTAGTTCTTGATTAGCTTCATCTTAGAGAAGCTCCTCTCGGCTGACGCTACTGTCACAGGTAGAGTGCAGGCAATTCTTAGTGCAACTCAGAGATTGGGGTATAGTTCCTCCAGTTGCTTCTGATGAATGAAGGAGAGAAGCTCCAATGCAGTCATGTTGTGTGAAGGTAAAGTCGGCAAGTTCTTAATTTCGAGGGCCAGTTCTCTTCCATCAATGTCAGAGTCAGCTCCAGAGCTCAGTATCTTAGAGAACTTTTCACACTTGCAGACAAGTCTTCCTTGTTCATTGTGGTGAAGTTTAGGAGAACCCCAAATATGTCCCTCACATCATCTAATGTTTTGAATCTCTCATTTATTGACCCGATGGCATAATCCACCACCACATTGAAAAATTTTAAGGCTCCTGTAAATGGTTCTTCAGGAGCTTCGTAAGCAAAGTACTTTTTTGTGGATCTGAGCCTCTTCTCCTTCAGCACAGCCTCCACATTCAATTCCTCACATATGTCCCTAGCTACGACTTGTGCTGCAACAAAACCTGTTTCTGTGGCCCCCTAGTAGCAGCGGGGCCCTAAGCGGCCGCTTAGTCTACTTATGCCAGGAAAGGCCCTGTACACACGCACATATATATATATATATATATTGGACAAATGTTTTGCTGAAAAAAATTTCCAATTTCATTTTTTCTTTCGTATTATAAATTTTCATGTTTAATAAAAGGTTTGAATTGAACAGTAGACAAATGTTTTGCTTAAAAATAATTTCAATTTCATTTTTTCTTTCGTATTATAAATTTTCATGTTTAAATAAAAGGTCTGAATTGAACAGTTTCTTACTGATGTTTTTCCTGTGACTGAGCTGTTAAAACGAGTGTATTTGTACTGTATTTGCAATGCAAAAATCCTGATTTTGACACAAAAAGATCTGAGAACGGAACCTCTTATTTCCCATACGTTACATTCCTTGAACATCGTTGTTTTGAATATCGTCGCCTTTTCCAGGAACGCATTAGTGACGATGTTCGAGGTATTGCTGCATATATGTATGAGAAATCATCGCATGGAACATTTGAAAGGTTGGAAGATATATATATATATATATATTTCCAAATTGCCCGGTTCGACCTGCCAAAAATTCCTTCTTCAGACAAAAATGTGAAACCTATCTAATTCTAATTCTTTTCGCTCTTTCTGGCAACCAGCCAAGAACCTCTCAAATAACTTCACTTCTTCTTTCCCTCCTCTTTTCCATTCCAATGCTCAGTTCCCCTCTCATCTCCTAATAAATCTGAACTCTTCACTCAGACTTTCGCCTCCAACAGCTTCTAAGAGGTTAGGCGTGTTGTACCGGTTCTTCAGCTTTTTTCACCCCAACTTAGTAGATGTCTCTGTACATGGGTCTTGTCCGCCCCTGTATGGAGTACGCTTCTCATGTGTGTGGTGGCTCAACCCACACAGCTCAACTTGACGGGGTGGAATCAAAGGCGTTTCTTCTCATCAATTCCCCGCCTCTTACTGACTATCTTTATTTCGTCTCTCTTCGCCGCACTGTTGCCTCTCTCTCTCTCTCTCTCTCTCTCTCTCTCTCTCTCTCTCTCTCTTTACTATCGCTATTATCACGAACACTGGTCATCTGAACTCTCTAACTGCATGCCTCCTCCTTT
Source organism: Bathynomus jamesi (assembly GCA_023014485.1). Taxonomy (NCBI): domain Eukaryota; kingdom Metazoa; phylum Arthropoda; class Malacostraca; order Isopoda; family Cirolanidae; genus Bathynomus; species Bathynomus jamesi. The sequence goes on from JAJOZX010013077.1 coordinate 66,011, forward strand.
AAGGAGAGCATCCAGTACCAGACTTTCGACACATTCTCATCCCTTTTCTGTCAACTCTCTAACACAAGCGTTAATTGGTGTTTTCAATCTTTCATCTACTCAACCAGTTAACTCTGGAACAATCTTCCTCAATCCATCTTTCCTCCTGTCTATGACCTCCAATCTTTCAAACGCAGCGTGTCCAGTCATCTCGAAAACCGTGGACCTTGATTTTGGCTCCTTTCTTCCTGTATTATGTTTTTGCGGTCATTTGCCCTTGGCCCCTCCTTTCTGCATAATATATATATAAAATTTCACGCACAGTACCCACTGTACTCTTTAATGGCTGTGTCACTTATATCTCCTCGCAATGAATGTGATTCTAAAAGAAGATCCAAAAGCTTTCTACTTACAACTAAAGGAAATTCAAAGGGTTTTTTTGCTTGACTGTAAAATCACCCAATAGTCATATTTTAAGGTCTCTCCCGTCACAGCTTTTTAAAATATTTCTCAAATTTTTCAAAGAAATAGAGAACGAAGAGAATAAATTCTGAAGATTTGCAGATCTCCCCGGGTCCCCCGTCCCAGCAAAAAGGGGGCGGGTTATGGGTTGGTGGTGCCAAAGCGAACTTTCGAGCAAAGTATGAGTCGGATTTAGATTGTCACTAAACCAAAGAAAGAGAAATCAGTATATCAGCTGATGTGACAAGGCGTGTACCATAAACTATAGGTTCGTTTAAAGTAAAATTTCCTGTCATAAACCATACGAAGCTTCGTTTTAAAGGAAGGTACGTACAGTTATATAGTGTCTCTATGTGAGTTTTAAGTAAAGGTTATTATACAGTTTCTCGTCACTGTAGTCGTTAAAATCACTTTCGGGACTCTCTGGACGAATGGTATTCTCGAAATATGAGAATCTGTGATTCAAACAGGGTACAAAGTCATATTTCAAACTTATCGTGCGAATTATTGAAATGATATTTCAGTGGTCGTAAATATTCTATATACCCTTCAATTTTTCCATTTACGAGGTTTATTTCCTATAATATATCTTAGAAATGACTTAAGTTTATATATATATATATATTATATATATATTATATTATATATATATATATATATATATATATATATATATATATAAAACTAGAACATTCGTAGGTTGATTTAATATGAAGACTGAAATAAAGGAGGGTTCGTCCTCGCGTCGTAAGGCAACGTTCCGAGTCCATCTTACCACTATACCACTACACCACTTCAGTCTTCGTGTATATATATAAACATATATAACCTGAAAATATCTTCCAAGTTCACTTTAGAAAAAGATTAATTATTTTCCCTTTTACTCAACTCTTGAGTTCGTTGTGAAACCGCTCAAAATGCGTTGTTTCTACACACATAATGGAGTAGTTTTATATATACAGGGTGTCCCATAAGTCCGGTCTCATAAGAAAACTTATTTTAAATTAAATTTGCAAAAGTAGTACATTAGAACTAAAACAAATGTTCAAATTGATGTCTTGTTTTGGGACCTTTTTTTTTTGTTGCAGGTAGAATAACACGCAGTGGCTAATATAGAAGTGAGTTACACTCCTGAGGAAAAGGACTTTTGGAACATTTATTTTAGTTCTAATGTATTACTGTTGTAAATTTAATTTAAAATAAATTTTCCTATGAGGTCGGATTTATGGGACACCCTGTGTATATATATATATATTAAATGGTGGTTTTATACGTAATATAATTCAGTGTAAATTGCCTTCCGAATCTTTAATTAAAAGATGGTAAAAATGTAAATTATAATTTATAACATTAAAAATTCTATTGATTTTATTTACCAAAAGTGAATGAAATGGTGAAAATGGTTCCGCTCTCTGTGCACCGCCATACGCGCAAAACCTAAAATGGCCACACTAAGTGCCACCACTTTTTATCCTACACCAACCAATTTGGAAGAACATTACTTTGGCACTCAATTCATGTTGATAAATATCGTAAAAATCTCCAAACTATTTCGAATTAACGACTTAAAAATAAATTCTAATTTTCAGTGCAAACATGGGTTGATTTCAATTCAGTTTCAGTTAAAACTATGACAGACTACTAAAAGGGGGATTTTTCTATGCAGATTTCAATTAAAATAGGTCGATTTGTTTTTGTGAGTCATTGAATTAAAGGTACAATTGTGCCAGTATGCAAAAGTAAAGGTAAAAGAAGGGAATGAAAAATTTATGAGAATATGTCTTTTCTGGTCTTGAAAGGTAGCATTGGATCTCTGAGATTAGGGTAGCATCTTATTCACAGTGACGATCCTTATGTAACCTTGTATATGTAACTGATTTGAGTATCTTACATAATGTGTGTGTGTGTGTGTGTGTGTGTGTGTGTGTGTGTGTGTGTGTGTGTGTGTAACAGGATGTATGTCTGGTCTGATAAGAACCGGATTTACTTTTGATGTCTTTCAAAAGTAAAGTTCACAATGATTGTAAGATGATTGCGTCAAATGTGTATGGTGTGTGTGTGTGTGTGTGTGTGTGTGTGTGTGTGTGTGTACAGGATATATGATTGGGCTGATAAGAATCAGCTTTTACTTTTGATATCTTTCAAAAGTAAAGTTGACGATGATTCAAACCTTTCTGCAATTTTTTGAGGAAAGGTAATTGAATTCTAAAATTAGAAACAAAATGCGCGATAAACAGTAAATAATATTTACAAAATGGCCTGGCAAATTTGAAGTGTAAGATGCACTTGACAACCTATTCTTTGATTCGATAGACCGTAACCCAATTTGCAAGCCAACATACAGCGACCAAATCGGAAATGATTCATGGAGTTGCTACAAGACATGTTCTTACAGAATTTGACTAGAGACCAAAACTGTTGCCTTATATAGTGCGTTCGAAAAGTCTCTCCGCAGTCAACGTGCTTGTTGTCAAAAATGTTTGACAACAAGTGTAGACGGGTTGCTCTGTGCCTGCAAAATGGTGGAAAACACTTTCAACACATGCTGTAAAATCAAAAGGTTGTGTAATAAAATCACTAAATCATGGTTGAATGAAAACATTGTAGTTTTTCAATTTCCTATGCGTTTAACATAGCACTGCGGAGAGACTTTTCGAACGCACTGTATTAACAATTAATTAAGCGTCATATTTTGAAAAATCCACCAATCGATGAAACAGCAAAAGGGAGGTTCAAAACTTGAAGCAAAAGTTTATAAGGATAAAGAACACCCGGCTCATCTGGTACCGTTCTGAGCCAGGCATCTAGTCTTCTTTTGAAGACTTCAATTTTGACCCCCTGTAACGTTTCTGAGGTCCTTTAGAAGCTGGTTAAAAAAGTTGGGCCCCCTGACAACCAAGCTATTTTCATTCAGTGTTGAAGAGGTCCCTTGTCGGGCCTTTAATTTGGGAAACTACACATTCTGCCTTTCATATTTTCCAGTGTTGTTTGGATGATAATTGGGTTTAGTTTAAGGTTTGGTACCAGTTTTTCGATCATGTCCCATATGTAGATTATGGTGTACCTCTCTCTTCTTCTTTCCAGGGAGTACAGATTTAGTTTACGGAGTCTTTGCCAGTAATTGAGTTCTTTGCAGCCATCAATCTTAGCGTAAAATGTCTCTGAGTTTCTTCCAGTTTATTAGTTTCTCTCTTTATATATGGGGACGTCAAGACTAAGCAGTATTCAAGTTTTGGTGTGATCAGTGTTTCCATCAGAGGAATCATTACTGTCTTGTCCCTTATATATATATAACTGTGGCGTAAAAAGTAAGAGAAGTAAAAAGTTTAAAAGGACATACGGGTTAGAATCACCTGATGTAATGTAACACGCTGCTCCAGTGCTACTATGAATATAGAGTATAGTGGCCACTATTAACACTGTCTTAGGCATAACACTCATGTTAATAATAAGAAAAAATACACGCCATTGAATGAGACAAGTGCTTCTATGTACCCGTTACCACCGGATGCAACTGCGCCCACAACCCAACCTGACTGGTCAGTTCCAACCAGGTGACACACACACACACACACACACAACAGCGGTGTTTAAGAAAAAATCATCGCATACACAGACATAATTTAAAAATAAGTGAGGATTAATATAAACTCAGATACATACAATATTTGTTAACACGTCACGACATTATTTTTTTATTAGTATAGTAAACTCAATTAATGATGGAAATAATTACATTCTCATTGCTTTGTATAATACGCCCAATTCATTTTAGAAATAATACCCACAGTTGCATACAATATTTATTAACATGTCAAGACATTTCTTTTTATTAATATAGTAAACTCATAACTAATGGTGAAAATAATTACTTTCTCATTGCTTTGTATAATACAACTAATTCTCTTCAGACATAGTACTCCATTTAATGTATGCGTATTCTGTACTCGATATAGAGTGTCTTAAGGTCATTTAGGATTAATTTTGTTTCTACTTTACAACTGGGCGTAACATTTTCATAATTCTTAACATTTGAACATATAGCTTCAAAAAGCCTACTCGAGTACACGGTCGGTTATCACAATATTGTCATGAAAAGTTAATGCATACACAACACTTACTAAGTGGGCGTTTATTCTCTTTTCACCATTTTCTTCAGTTGAAAACTGTGCAGAGATCATAGCGGTGTGCGAGAAAGTCTTCTAAATCGTAACGACAGTTACAACGTATATAAAGAAAGAGTTCCTTTGGATGAACAGTGAACGCGAGGGATGGTTTGTGACGCTCTAGACCAGCGTCCCAAAGAGAGTGGTACTTCTCGGGGGTCGTGTCTTCTACATATTCTCAAAGCTCCAATCCGTTCTCACCTTGTTGATCTCTACACTTCATAAAATCGTCAATTAAAAATGTATAGGCATGCTCGAGAACGGTGTCAAAATAACGTATATCATCAACTCGCGAATTTAACAAAAGTTTCATGTTGAGGAAAGGCGATTATTTCAAACAATATTCACTACATCTTCCTATTTTACAGAGCACCAGTTTACAAAAGTGTTGCACGCAATACCAGAGGCAGTCGTCATTGTTAAAAAGTTAAATTTAGGAAAGGAGCACACACACACACACACAACACACACACACACACACACACACACACACATACGCGCGCGCAATCAGGCAATTATGATAAAACTTAGAAATAAAACTTCAGCAGCTGAGGCGTGTTCACGACAGCGATGTCTGCGAAAGAATGACGAAATTGTGCGGTTTTTTCATGATAGGCAGTTATGGGGCGGAGCCTATACATCATGGCCAGATAGGAAATCCAAACCAAACAACTATTCGTACTCTTATCCACTTACCGGAACGGATCTATAATTTTTTGCACGTACCATTCGTCTTACGGAAATTAAAACATTCATTATTGAAAAACATCCGTCTACATTTATTACAATCTCTCTTATCAGCTTCTGCCATACGGCTTACGCATCTAGGGCTTTTACACTGAGCGTATAACATTTGCTTTAGCAAATCATTCGTAAACTCAAGGCAACCCTCACAAAAATCGTGATGACGTCCATACTTATGACTTCTGTCATAGTTAACCTAAAGTGCTCTAATATGACGAATAGGAAGGTGGATTGCTCCTACCAAGCCTAAAACGAGCAAAGGTATTGTTCGATCTGCCACATGACTCTTAAAAACATACGTTGTCCGGCCTCATTCATCAGATTCAAACACAATAATTCATACTCTCATCTGTTGTTCCACCTTCACAAGCTCTTCAGGACCCATACTACAATCAAAATTAAGACCACAGGATCTAGCTAGTTTTTGCGCGTCGTCTATAACCGTAGCTGGCTAAATGTTTTGGACACTATGTTTAGAACACTGATCATATGCGCTAAAATTATAGCCATAAAACCACAACCACGACTGTTGTTTGTGTGTTATCTGTAAATTTTATCAGAGTTAAAGTTCAAATTATACGGTGTGGTGTCATGGGTTTCGACACGAAAGATGTGGTTAATCTCGACCGTGAAATTCTTCAGGCTGAATTTTGAACTACTCTGCACTGATTTCTCAATACGTGAGAAGATATAATCAGTATCCTCCTCAACCAGGCGTTTGTAGGGTATAACTATCCAGAACTGATCACTATCCTCATCATTAGGTTCAAATCCAAGCGCCAACCTCACTCGTGCCTCCCGACCCTCTTTGCGTTGAAGGGTGTATGCGACGTTGCGAAGCCCTTATTCGATACCCTCAGTATAAATGATCCCTGGATCCGCTCTAACGCTGTACCTGTTCCTAACCAGTACGAGTGTATTACTCACATTGTATAGCAGTTTGATTGATACACCCCAGTCTGAAGGATGAGTTGTTGTTGTTGTTGTTGTTGTAGATGCGTCAAAAGAAGGGTCTTGGGGTGCTGCGGTGGATGTGGAAGGTTGAGGTGAAACGGAACTATTTAAGTTCTCATTCAACTTTCATTTTAATTTTCTCCAAATTCTTTGATGTTTTACATCAAAATATGCTGGAGTTGAGCTAATTTTTTTATTAGTTAAAGGGTCTTGGGGTGCTGCGGTGGATGTGGAAGGTTGAGGTGACACGGAACTATTTAAGTTCTCATTCAACTTTCATTTTAATTTTCTCCAAATTCTTTGATGTTTTACATCAAAATATGCTGGAGTTGAACTAATTTTTTTATTAGTTAAATTTTTACAAACAAACGCTAAACTTTTCATAACTATCGTATTCATGGTACAAAAGATAAGGACAAATGTAACTGAAATATCTCTTTGTACGAATATGCATACTCGTATATACATTATATACAGGGTGTCCCAAAAAAAACTATATACTATAAAGAGTATGATGCTATAAAGAGTATATAGTTTTTTTGGGGGACACCCTGTATATACTAAACAAAAGATTAGCAAAAATAACTAGACAGCACAATGATTGTCGTCAAAAACAAATGGCGACGCTTATCAATAGAATGCCTGAACGCGTGTCACCTCTAAATACTAATGTAAAGAGGAAAGGAACAACGATTTTAAATATATTGATTCAATAAACCTGTTATTTTTTATTGACTTTCATTAAATTAAAAGCTATGGAATAACCAAAAGTGTCTATTTACTTCTGTCAATCTTCTGTACTGTAATTAATTAAGAAATGTTTCATCAAATACTGTCAAGAAATAGAAAAGAGAACCGGGATTAAAATTGTTACTGGTTTATCAACGCCTTCCATGAGCAAAATCGAATTTCATAATGTCGACGTTCGAGCTTATGTAAATATGTAAATTTCAGATTTCGGATTAATTTCAGATTTTTCAATCGAAAAGACTGATGACCTAACCTCATCAGACTAACCTACCGTAACCAGACCTAACCTAACCTAGTGTAACCTAACTGGGCATAATGTAACCTAACCTAACCCAGCTTAACTTAACCTGACCTAATTTAAACTAACTTATTAGTATCGATTTATTAGTCACATGTCGACATTTGTGCAGATCGACCTTATGTAGGTTGACATTATGCAGGTCGAACTTGTTTCACTACTCGCTATCAACAATTCTATCTAGATAGAATAAAGAACAAAGAGGCTACATTTATGCTTTTGATTTCTCAATTCTGTACATAAATCTACCAAATCGAAACAGTGTTCAATGCATTAAAAGACCTTATTAAAAAAGTTAGTAAAAATTGACAATATAAATACATAGTAATCAATAGGACAGGTAAAAAGTCATACCGGAGTATTACACCACACATAAAAAAACACAAATATTATAATACGCATAGCATAGACGAATTTATGGGAGCCATAGAATATCTTTTGAATAACACCAATATTATAATAAATAGTATTAACTTCAAACCAGAAAAGGGAATTGCAATGGAGATTATATATATATATTTTTTTTTTTTTTTTCAATTACGAATAAATTGAGCGAAATAAAAACATTTATTGAAAATATAGAATGAAAATAACTGCGCAGTTGTGTATAATTAATTTTAATAGTACTTAATGTACCTTGTTCAAGCGATTTCGACTTAAATTGTTCATTATTCATTAAATAGACACGCATCATTCTTTGAAATTAGAATAATGATAATTATAATAAAAAAATAGAAAATATTTTATTTTCTGATATTTTTGCTTTATTAAATTATTTATATAAACGATAACGATTCCGTAATTTTATATTTACAAATTAAATTTACGGGGAGGTTGGCGAGTGCATTTTGAAAATTTAAAGATGCAGTCCGTGAACCAGAGAAGGAAAATACTTCCCCCGTTCCCGAAGAAATTTACGTCACAATGATTTTTAAGAGGCTTATAACCAACCATATGCATACGGATAAATTTGCTCGAATAAAACTTACGGTGCCCGAAAATTTTACAAAATTTTAACTTTAACATCCATGCCAAATACTGAATATTGCATGACTACAGAATTTTAACCCTTATTATACATACAAAATACTGAATATTACATGATTACAGAATTTTAATTTTAATATTCATGACAACCACTGAACATTGCATGATTACAAAAATCTAAATTCATTATCTTGATGCCAAACACTGAATATTACATGATCAAACGTACACAATAGATGAAAATGAAGCTATTCTACAGTCTGGAACCATAGGGTAAAATAAGTAATTCATGTTTTTCCGTTTATGCAAGTGCCCATGATATCTTTGAGTAAGGAAGAACGCATCCAGGTAATTCTGCTCTTAAGAAATCGGAGTCAGAGGGAGGTCGCTGAGGAATTTAACAGATTGCATCAGGACTGCGCGCCGATAACACACAGCTATGTCGGCAAACTTGTAGCAAAGTTCAGGGAAACGGGATCCATAGGAGATAAACCACGCAGTGAACCTCCGAGGACATCCACCGACTATGACACAGCCGCTACCATCCTCGCTTATTTCACAAACAGTCCCCAAAAGTCTCTTCGGCGGTTGTCCGCTGAGACAGGAGTGTCGAAAAGCAGCATCCACCGCATTCTTCAAGCACACAAATGGCATCCTTACAAACTTCAAATCCTGCAGAAATTAAGGGAAGATGATCCAGACCGACGGATGGAATTTTATGAATGGGCTACGGTACAATGTGCTCAAAATGCCAATTTCCAGTCCACCATTCTGGTCAGTGATGAGGCTGTTTTTTACGCAAATGGTGAGGTGAACCAACAGAACACCCGCTACTGGTCGCAAGACAACCCTCACTGGTTTACTGCTTCAAAGGAATAAGTTGAGTTCGTGTGATGGTATGGTGTGGCATTTGGAAAGACCGTATCATAGGCCCCTTTTTTTTTATGACACTGTCACAGGAAACGCCTATTTACGTATGCTCAACGAGGAAGCATTCCCAAGTGTCTTGAACACAGATAGAGATTTCCCAACATGGTTCCAGCAGGATGGTGCTCCTGCTCATTGCAACATCCGGGTAAGAGAGTGGCTGCACCGACAATTTACTGGTCATTGGATAGGACGTCGAGGGCCTGTGGAGTGGCCGGCGAGGAGCCCCGATCTCACCCCGTTGGATTTTTATCTCTGGGGTCACTTGAAGGCGTTGGTCTACGCGGAGAAAATTCAGATTGTTGCACATTTGTGGGAACGCATCATCGACGCATGTAACACCATCACTCCTGATACCATTCGCCGTGTGTTTGCTGACTGGATATCTCGTCTGCATTCGTGTATCAATAATAATGGTGGACACATTGAACACGTTCTGTGAATAAAAGCCGTTTTTATTGCTGTTTTTATCATTTTGCCCTATGGTTCCAGAGTTATAGGACACCCTGTATAGATGACTGAGTACATAATATGATACAATCCATACGGTATTTAGTAAAAACAAAATAAACTACACTACTATCACGAACCCTAGGTTTATCCAGTTGAGTGATGACCATTTGGTTGGGAAGTGGATGACTGACGACGGAAACACACTCAGAAAAAATACGAAGCCCTATTCTTCCTTTTAGGTTGATAAACATTTTTTAGGGGTTTTCTATATTATTTTAAGTTTTTGGAGTTTTTGTTTTTGGACACACACACACACACACACACACACACACACACACAGCAATAAAAAGTATTTAATGTACAGAGTGTTCGAAAAGTCCCGTCACCCCCTACAAAATGTACATATTGTAATACCAATTATATTTTTGTGCGATTAATTGCATTTATATGTGGTAGGTGTAATTTAAGAAACAAGTCGCTAGCAACAATTATTTTAATTACACTAAATACAGTTACTAATCAAGAATATCTGTCTGTGCACACCATCATTTTCGTAAAAAAGAATTATGCCCTTCCAAGTGCGGTGTGAAAATCGACGCAGTATCGCTGGAGTGATTGCGCCAAATGCATCTCCAACAGCGTGTTTCAGTTCGTCTGTCGGCATGACGGGCGGTATGGTTTCATGCCGAGATCTTTTGTCATGTGATCTCTCATTGTGGACATGGGGACTGCAAGTTCTTGTGATCATTTCCGGAGTGATTTTTTCGGTGAACGAGCCACTGATGCAATCACACTTTCACATTGTTGTTCTGCTCGCGTTGTTGGTCTTCCTGACCGTGGTCTGTCCTTGATGGAGCTAGTTTCAAACAGCTTTTTCTCCCAGCGTAATACCGTCTTGTTTGGTGGTGCAGCCTCATTGAATCTTGTATTGAAATCATTCTGGATATCATGCATCGTTTTGCCAGTATGTGACCTTTCATGAGCCCATGTGCTCATCACTATCCTTTCCTCCAGAGCGTAAGTGGGCTGGTGTGCCATTGTTCACACAACTCTAATACCTGAAAAAGAAAAAAAATGTCAATGAATCACATATAAATTCAATTAATCACACAAAAATAAAATTGGTATTACAATATGTACTTTTTGTAGGGGTGACGGGACTTTTTGAACACCCTGTACATTTCGTAGTGGGCGACGGGACTTTACGAACACCCTGTACATTTTGTAGGGGTGACGGGACTTTTTGAACACCCTGTACATTTTGTAGTGGGCGACGGGACTTTACGAACACCTGTACATTTTGTAGGGGGTGACGGGACTTTTTGAACACCCTGTACATTTTGTAGTGGGCGACGGGACTTTACGAACACCCTGTACATTTTGTAGGGGGTGGCAGGACTTTTCGAACACCTTGTAAATTATTACATTAACCCTGGTACATCAAAATGCCTATCTAGATTTGTCTTACATTTGTTCAGAGTATGACTAGATATAGTATGACTGATTATTATTATCCACCATCTCTAACCTATGAGATAATCCACTAATACCAAATAAATAAGACAATATATATTCTGTACAAAGTACATGGGTAGATATATATATACCTAAAAGACTAAACCATTCTAATTTAAGACAGACCTAAATCATGTTACCAGAAATCATAATATTACGGCTTATTATATGATTAAGCGCTAATTTTACGTAAATTCACGCGTATTTAACATGAATATAACTTATATTTTAAATAAAAAGATTTATTATCGTTGCGCGAACAAAAAATTGTGTTATTTTGTACAAAACCAACTACAATAGGTGATCAACTGAAATAGTAAGTAAATGTGGTAATCAGCGATTTGTCTCCAGATTTCTCAATACCAATACAGTACTTTTAAATCGTAATTTCATTCATAGGTTTGATTATGTTTCTATAAATTCCCTTTTACACAGTAGGAAATCGTAAATTTAGTGATGAATTTGGTAAAAATTAATTTAATGAGGAAGTATATTAATTTTTCTCTCATGGTGCGCTGAAAATACCACTAGCATTAAATATTTTTAATGTATGGACAGGTTACCTGACTCAACTCACTGTCTAAAATAATATTTGATTACCCACTTTATTAGGTGAGTTGACGGATTTCTTGACCCCTGGCTTGTAACAAACGAATAAAGTCGCCAAGTCACTTTGCCCGAATCACAGATGTCATTGCCGAATAGATTTAATTTCTGCCAATTCTGGGGGGCTGCCGGCCCATCAGACTTCAACAGAATTCAAGTGTTTGCCACCTGAGATTACTGCTCTCGCCTAATTTTTGGTGACTTAATATTATTAAGTGTTATTAACAATGACTGACAGTAAGGATGAGGGTAAGAATACAGTAGATAGTAGTCCATTTTATTAACACAGTTCTGCCGAACTTTATCACATGAAGTATCAATGGAAAACGCTTTAAATTAGAGATCTGCAAGGAGCTACTTTTTCATGTCCGGCCAAGTCCGTATCCGTAGGTTTTTGGGTCCGGCCCGGTCCGGCAAGTTATGTTTTTTATATTTTGAAGCCCGTGTCCGGCCCGGCCCGTAAGAATTTTATAAAACATGTACCCGGCTCGAACCGACCCACATTTGATATTGTCACCGACCTATAACGCTATGCCATCTATATATTATAGGTGTGACTATCGAAATCGTGTGTTATGACAAACAGCAAATATGAAATTAATGTTAGCAGCATTTTTTTAACAATTTACAAATATTTTAAATTATTTTATTTTTCACTATTCGCTACACATTTGAAAAAAGTTGAAGCCAGAACCGCCCAGGCTCATAGCCAAACACTATATTTTCAGCCCATACCCGGCTCGTGTCCGTCATGCTTTCAACAAGTCCGCCTACACCTGGCCCATGGGTCGGGCCGGGCACGGGTTTACGATCCTACCAGTACCCATGGAGACTTCTACTTTGAATACTCTACTCCATGGCGTTACAGTTTACATGTAATTATGCAAGAATGACATAACTTTGACATCATGCCTGAACTATGTTACTATGTTATAGAAATTACTCTAAATTTTGTCTCAGGCTTGATGTAGTTGACGTCCTCTTGCCATAAAAGTGTTTTGTTTTTTACTTTTATTCATTGTTCTTTGTAACTGTTGATGGTTGTGCATACAACTAATCCCTTCTTTAATTCAGACTTGAAGCGTGATGGCTGATGAATGTTCTGTTGCTCTAAAGGTCTCGCGAACGAAGAAGTCATCGTCGCAGCATTGATGCAGACAGAATCTACGTAATCCACACCAGCAAGAACACATCTGATACTGTGGTTAAGCCTCTGACTCAGGCAGTCGCTCAAAAATTGAAGTTCTTCGTCTGAGGCAGATATGATGATTCAAACACCCGTTTTAGATGACAGGTGCCACGGATTCCATAGATGGTGCTACCAGATGTTCATAAATATCAAATATATCAGAAAAAGACAGCATCCCGTTGAGAAGACAAGTAATCAGGGGCCTTCTACATCCAGGAGGAGCAGATCTGATATCCGTTCAAAGGTGTTATTTCCGTCAGATGAGGTATACTTTGTGGACAACAGTACAAGTGATTTCTGAAAAAGCAAAAGGTGGACGTAAAAACTAATCAAATATGTGACCAAAACTGCAGAGGCGTCAATAAAAATAGCAATTTACACTACCGGTTTCAAGATGTCGATCTGGTTGCCAGAGAGGCACATTACTATGACAGTTGTCAGCGTGACTATACCCGAAAGGATATCAGGAACCCCCAAAGCTGACGAGACTGGTGACAGTTCTGTACAGATCAGAGTTCACGAGAAAGCCTTTGAGCATGTATGTGATTATGTTGAAAGAAACATTATCAGTGGTTCGCAGGTTGGTTGAACGGGTGGTAAAAAGAGAAGTATGCCAGACAGCTCCAGAGTCGTCAGATCTTCTTTGTCTGTGGGGATAGCTGTACCTCCTTGACAGCAACTGATGGCATCACAGTAGAAAGCTCTCTCGTCCCAGTACTCTCTTCGTCTCAGAAAGAGGCCGACACACGAATCCTGTTGCGCTGTTTCCATGTGGCTCTATGATCTACAGCTGACCTCATCGTCCGATTGCCCGACAGTGATGTGTTCATGCTGCTCCTGTATTATGGCAACCAACTACGGCAGAATGTGAAATTGGCACAGGCGTTGCAAAAAAAAAATGACTGTTGAAAATGAAATGCCTTATGTTTGAACTGCATGTCTTCCTGAGTGTGACTTAATCGGTGCATTAATTCGCAAGGGAAAGAAGAGTCAAAAAGACCTCGGAAAAGCATTCTGTGTTCATAGACATTTTCAAGACACTTGGCGATACAAACGGCGTTTCTGAAGGTAATCAGACCGAGCTGGAGAAGTTTGTCTATTATCTGTATGGTAAACCATCATATACAGGTGTCAACAAATTGTGTTATAACTTGAAGCAGAAATTTCACACAGGGTCTGGTCCACCACTTTCCAGCTATCATGAAATCACTTGCCGAGTCTCTCGCGACCATGCCGATCGTCACTGAAGATGTACGTTCTGAGGGTCAACTACCAGACATGTATGGAAAAATGAGCATCTTGCATATCCAGACATTCCCACCCCAACTAGACATGGGTGGAAGGGTGCTAGGAATATTCGGTCTTGGAAAATTCGGTCTCGGAGAATTCGGTCTCGGAAAATTCGGTCTCAGAAAATTAAAGTAAATCTATGAGCTCAGATAGCAAGAAATATTTAAATCACATTTGCAAGCTATAATGAAAACATAAACGAGAATTTGAAAAGATTTATTAAAGGAATTGTTTTCTTGTTTAAAACTTAAAACTAAAAAAGACCCTAAATAATGAATAAAACATAAAAGAAGCTTCGGTCTCAGAAAATTCAGTCTTGGAAGATTCAGTCTTGAGACTCGAAAAGAAAAGTTAAAATGAAATTAAGCTCTGAGCAACAGATTTTAAGAAGGCAATTTTATCACTTTCAACATACTTTTGCGCGAGTATTTCGATGCGCGATTCGAGTGTTTCATATTTTTTCTTTTTACTTGGCTTCTCTCCTCGTTGCAAATGTGTAATTTTAGTCTGCTTCTAACTGATGATTTCAATGCGGAATGAAATGCTTCAAGGGCATTATTAGTTCGGGGCAATTTTTTTGACCTAACCTAACCTAACCTAACCGAAATTTCCAAGACCGAATTTTCTGAGACCGAATTTTCAAGACCGAATTTTCCGAGACCGAATTTTAAAGACCGAATTTTCTGGACACCGGGTGGAAGGTCGATGAGAATGGAGAGCTTAAGTATAACTGGACTGAAGGTGACATCCTCTCGCAAAAGTTGGTAGACATTCTGTACGAAACTGGCTTCGGCACTAAGCCACTGACACTGACGACGACGAGGAAACTGTATAAGTGGCCAGATTCAGCTCATTGGACATACAATGATCTTACTCCCAGACATTCCCTGACAGCAATGCCAAGTGGCAAACAACTAGATTTGAAATTGCTATGACATAAAGCCATCAAAAACCACTTTCTTGAAAATTTCCTAATGGGAATGAGGGCTGGGTATACCTGCCCTTCGGTCTAATGGTATTTTTAAGTGTGGTAGGCCAGTAAGCTTTTTCAACTGGTGGCATGTGGTACCCATATATTTCCAGCGATATATATATATATATATATATAATATATATATTATCGAAGATACGTTTAATAACGAGCAAATATGTAAATATTGACATTACAAATTGCATGTAAATGCAATAACCACACATTCCCTTCCCATCGACATTAAATGCCTCTTATTTAAAAGAGTTTATTAGTGATTACTGAATATATTAGAAAAGACATATATGTTGTGATGGGTAATAAATAAGAATAGCTGAATGGAAACGTCTGCAGTTAAAGGTTAATAATTAACAATTCATCTGTTAATAGCATTTTCTTTTATTCACGTTTTTATTAATATATATTTTGTTCAGGAATAAAAATGTTATTCCGGAACCATGTCTACTTGCGTATCGGTGGTGTAGTGTAGCCTAATCGCTCAATGCGTCAAGTCGCTCAATTTCCCTCGCTCAAAGTGCACTCGCTCAACGTTTACTCGCTCAATTGTCGCACAATCTAATTTGCTATACAACAGATCTTTCAGACTTCTGCATAAGTTACCCCCAAGATGCTCAGCTTCGGAAATGTTTGCTACCCACAGTGTCCCGAGTTTTCCGGAGGTAACAAGACGTGATCAATACAGTCTAATGTAAAGAATTAAAAATCAGCCAACCCAATTATCCAAGCTATCCATGAGTCCTGCCGCTTGTCTTCTAAGCTATGGAATTCATGGTATGAAAACGTTTGTCTGTAGCTCCACTTAACTTCGACAAAATTATTTTTCATTAATTATATTTCTATCTTTAGTATTTAAATTTTCATTGTATTCTATTGTCAGTTTGTATTTTTAATATTGGTCATATGGACTAATGGTCTGCCAATAAACATTTTCATTTTCATTTCATTTCATAAAACATGAAATTACAGCAAATGAAATAAAAATTTACTTACTTCTCTTAATCAATTTATGCAACTGAAAGTGGTTTGCTTGTCCGACATAAGCCTCCGTCAGGGAAAGTTTTATCTCGGAAATTTTAACATGTCACTGACTTACTACCGAAAATCTAAGAAACGCTTCGAGTTTGGTGGGAATCGAACCGAAAATAAAAAAGTTACCATGGTTACTCCGGCGTTGAGAGAGTCATATCCCGGAGACCTTGTTTTTCTCAAGTACATTATCCGATCTCTTCGTGTTTGTGAAAATCTGGTGTCATCCGAAAAAGATTAATAATAACAATACAAAAAACGAGAATAAGAACTGGAGAAATAAAATAAAACAAGAGAAAGAAATAAAAACAATAAAAAAAACCCGAAATCAATAAATAAATCCCCAATCTAAACTCTTATCCCATTTCCTTCGAACACATCTCGAACGATAGGGAAACCTAACGAAATTCGTACCGGATAAACCCTTAATAAATAGCGTGTAAATATCGTATAACCGCTGAGAGCAACACTCTCCGAAGCGGAGAAACTTTGATGTGTAACAAGAAAGTGTGAGAGCTTAATTGGTCGTAGGATCATTAGAGGTAATTGCTCTATGAAATATGTAATCTGCGTAGGAATAGCAGGTGTTTACGCGTCGGTAGGATGGCCATTGCCAAAGTTGTTCGGATAAGTAGAGCTCTCAATTAAGTTTTAAGGAGAGGTAGCAATTTTACGTGTAGACGCTGCGCTGCATGGTATAAAGTTCGATTTTATTTTGGCTTGGCATATATATATATGGAGAGAGAGAGAGAGGGGGGGTCTATAAAAGAAATAATAACAGATTCATTGAATCAGTATATTTAGAATCGTCTTGCTTTTCCTTTTACATTATGTAAACCTGACACATGTTCCATGGCATTCCATTGATGAGCTTGGCCATTTGTTCTTGAGGCCCATCATCGTGATATCTATTTACTTTTGTCAATCCTGTGTACGTAGGTGTCTGTTAATATATAGGTATAACGTTCAAAAAACGGTTTGTTTAACTAAACAATTACTGATTTATGGACTTCTTGTTTCGGTATACAAACGTTGTGTTGTTCTTAATGTGGTTTCTAAATAATAATACTTTACAGAATTATTGTCCGCTGTCCCGATGTCCTCCGTTGAAATGTAACGAAAAACATTAATATGATAAAGTTTGGGTATTACAAATGTCAGTTACAAAGAATAGAAAAACCCATGAAGCAATCATTTCGAAACTATATTCCTTACAGCTACGTCGTGGTCACGTGGCAACACCGCTTTCCATTAGATCAGCAAGGTTAAGAAGCGACGGTGGGTCTCTTCATTACTCAGATGGGCGACCCTCCTCTGCGTTCAGATGATGTAGTGACCCGTAGAAGGTTCGGTTCCCACGTAAAGCTGTAGGTCCTCTACGTTAAATGACTTTTGTCCTAACAAAGGTTAAAATAACCCGGATCATTATCAGACCTTATTAAAATAAATTAAATACCTATCTAAATCAAGCTAAAACTAAAGTAGAAATTCCTACCAAATTATTAAAATTCATTTATATGAAACTTTGTTATTAAATTATAGTATTGGAGAGAGATACGTTTCATCATCAACGAATTCAGGAATATAACTTTTTTAATCTAAGCTTTGCATTTTAAATTTAAGAATTAAAATTTTGAAACATTTAACATTTAAACCCCCCCCTGGTCCCCCCCCCGCCGCCTCCACAAAGCTCCGCCCTCCACGAAATGTGAAAAATGTGAAGCATCGTTTTCTGATTAGACTTCAAATGACAATTTGCATATCACAGTGTAACAATAAATTGTTTATGTTGATTTTTCAATGTTTCTGTGATGATTTAGGTGTGATGATTTAGGTATGATGATTTTAGGTATGATGATTTTAGTTTTAGTATTCGTTTTTCTCTACTGTCACTACATTTTTATAGAAATACAAATTTTGAATTTTCATGGTTTTTTGCATATATTAAATATACTGAAGGTTTTCTCAACTTTTCTTTTCTTATTGTATATATATTTCAATGTTTTAATAATTATTTTTAACTCTTATTGAATTTTTACAGATTTTCGCGGCTAGCATTAGGGCTTGTAAGCTCTGTCCAGACTCATTTTGCTATGTTTGCGGATATTACATTGGCCCAAACCAGGCCAAGCGCAAGATTGTTGTTGGCACTAAGTTTTATTTAGCATATGAAACTTGTTTTGGAATGTTTATGGGTGACCAAGACAAATCATGGGCATTTCACTTCTGCTGTGGTAGCTGCCAATCAGCATTGGAAGGATGGTTACGTGGTAGTCGCGAGTCTATGCCATTTGCAATACCTCAAGTTTGGAGAGAGCCCACTAACCACCATGATGACTGCTACTTTTGCATGGTTGACATTGCAAAGTACAAGAAAACTAAAGATCGAAAAAATATAATATACCCAAGCATATCATCTTCCATTGCCCCAGTTCCACACAGTGAAGAATTACCAATTCCCAATCCACCTTCCTCAGAAGTAATTTCAGAAGTGGAATCATCTAGTGAGCAGGATGACGAGATTGACTTCAAAGGAGCATCATTAAGTAAGTCTCAACACTTCCCAAATCAACAAGAATTAGATGACTTAGCAAGATACCTAGGTTTTACTAAATCCAATGCAGAGCTGTTAACATCACGTCTCCAAAGAATGGAATTTATTAGATACTAGCTGCGAGGCATCACACTCCAGGAAAAGGCATCTGACTTTTGCATCTTTCTACGCAGTTTATTAGTCTTTGTGTTATTGGTCTGATGTGGCTGGTCTTTTTGAGGAAATGGTTCAGAACTAAATCCAACAGAGTGGCGACTGTTCAAAGACTCTCCAACAAGGCGTTTAAAGGCTGTTTTGCTACACAATGGCAATAAATATTCATCATTTCCTGTAGCTCACTCATTTCACCTAAAAGAAGACTATGAAAATGTAAAGCATTTACTGGAGAAGATCAACTATGAAAGATACAAATGGGATGTCTGTGGAGACTTTAAAATGCTGGGTTTCCTACTTGGATTGCAAGATGGCTATACAAAGTTTTCATACTTCCTTTGTTTATGGGACAGCAGAGCAACAGGCCAGCACTATGTGAGAAGAGAATAGCCTGCCAGAGAGCATTTAAACCCTGGTATTCACAATGTCATAAATAATGCTCTTGTTCAAAGAGACAAGGTCTTGCTGCCACTTTTACATATTAAACTAGGGCTTGTGAAACAATTTGTGAAAGCTTTGGATACTCATGGTGATGCCTTGCAACATATACGATCAATGTTCCCAAAACTCTCTGAAGCGAAAGTCTAAGGAGAGATATTTGTTGGAAAACAATTAAGGCAGATGCTGGCAAGCAAAGAGTTAGAAAACAAAATGACTGCTGTTGAAAAGAATGCATGGCAAGCATCTCGACTTGTAGTACATGGGTTTCTGGGAAATACCAAAAGTAAAAACTACAAAGGGCTTGTTGAAAATTTTATTGAAAATTTTGAAAAACTGCGCTGTAGAACGTCATTGCGGCTTCACTATTTACATTCTCACTTGAACTTCTTCAAAGCAAATTTAGGTAACGTGAGTGAAGAACATGGTGAACGGTTCCATCAAGATATTCAAACTGTGGAGAAGAGGTATCAGGGAAGGTGGGATGTAGCCATGATGGGGGACTACATCTGGTGTTTGCTTCGAAGTGATGATGGTGATCACAAAAGAAAAAGCCGATCAAAAAATCATTTCTAAATGACCCAATTAAAATGCTATAATACATAAGACACGCTGTTTTAATTAAATAATTGCTGTTCTAAGATGATGTATTGACTTAATTTGATAAAGGGAAGTTTCTTCTTTCTGTTTATCATGATAAACCTTTCATAATAAATTAACATATAGCATAAGTAGTATATTTACACGCAAAATCTTATTTTTGATTTTATGAAAAATCAAGGGGGTGTAACAAAGAAACCAATATCATTTTCATAATCAGCATTCCCAAATTCATAAAGAAACACTAAAAAAAAAAAAGATAAACAGAAAATGTCCAAATTTTTGTTACACAGTGAATTGGTAGCTATGCCGACTTCGATGAGTGTTACTCCTTGACTGGTACAACGATCAGGCCAACTAATGCAGTTCATTGCTTTAATTCCTTTATCATTATTATTACCAACGTCATAGGGATTCGAACCCCTAACCTCAGTCTCTTCATTTCACTTATGGACAAACGGTATTATCCAATGAGCTCCGGACGCTACCCCTTCACGTGGGTATGTAGAGCGTATAACTGTAGGTCATTCTAACTGGCTCTCACCTATTATTAGGAGAGGAGAAAAGGGCCTTTCCCACATGTTTAAAACACTCGATACCTGATATGTTCGGTAACTTTTGACTTTATGTCAGTAATGAACAAGTACATTTGGTGTATCTGATGCACGATTGTTCTCAAATCACTTTTTGCTCTTGTCATTTGAACGTTAAACCTGGTTTAGTTCGCAACACAAAAAAAAATTAACATAATCATAATTAACTATAATGTAATTCTAATCTTTGTCAATTACATACGAATATATATAAATAGATACATGAATAGATAGATTATATAGATTGATAAATAGCGACAGACATTTTAATTAAATTCTTCACTTCAGAAAATACGACACAAAGGTATTATGTGGTTTAAATATTATTATTACCCAGTAATTATACATTAGTAAAGAGGATTAAATTCTTCAGACAAGTTAAATCCACACTTCATCTCATGTAATTCGCTCTTGTAAAACAATTAACAGAATTATGTAAATCACGAGTAAATATAGATATTTTTATGTAAATATACACTCTGGAGGTTAATTTCCCGACTGATAATGGTAAAAGTAAATCACATTTTTAACATGTATATTGTATATGTTAAGGCCTTTTTACGAAATCGGCCTTTTTGCAAAATGGCTGGCCCATTTGCAAAATGGCCAATATGATGGCCTTTCTGCAAATGGGCATTACAATGCCGGCCACTTTGCAAACAAGCCAGCATATTGCCCATTTTGCAAAATGGCTGGTTATCCAGCCGGCCATTTTGCGTAAAGGCAGAACTTCAGTTAAGGGATTCAATCCAGTTCGATTGAAATTATTGAAATTTAAATTATTGAATGCCCGGTTAGGTTAACTGAATGCTCGGTTAGGTGAACTGTCCGCCCTTGAGGATTGGTTAGATTAAGGCGTGATATTTTCGTTAAACAACGAAAATATCACGCCTTTACCTAACCAATCGTCAAGGGCGGACAGTTGACCTAACCGGGCATTCAGTTAACCTAACCGGGCATTCAGTTGACCTAACCGGCCATTCACTGTCCAGTTCAATGTGAAGTTCTGCCGTTTCGCAAAATGGCCGACAGCATTACCAGTCATTTTGAAAAATGGCGGATCTTTTTGCAAAACGGCCGATTTCACAAAAAGGCCGTAACATATATACACATTAATTTAAATTAATTAAAATCAATAATAAAAGCTGAAAACGCGAAAGATAATTATGAAAAACTAAAAAATGTCATAAAATCTAAAGTTATTTCGTTTATAAAAGTTTATAATCGAGTTTCAACGTAAAGAATTTTCTAAAAAATCTAAATATATGAGCTTTTGCTTAAACATGAACCTTTATTTTAAAACATCTAGAATTTAGATACTGTATCGTAGTCATATCAAAACAACACTTCCTGGGTGTAGGCCATAGGTGGGTGAGTGACGGTCCTCTGTATCTATGCAGATGATATAGTGATCCCTGGTTCGGATTCTACGTTAAGTTGTAGATTCGCTCTGTTATATGGCGTTAGGTTTGAGTGTAGTAATTGACTGAATGAATGACAGTCTTGGTGACAGGCTAAATGGAGTAGCGACGCGTTAAAATTCACGTTAAAATCTACGTCCTTTTTGTTGCGCGATGATAGATCGCTCATGACACTTTATGACAAAATATCTTGTCGGCAAAATGTCTCCAGACGATTATCAAAATCATACTGAGCAAAATATTACAGTGATGTTAACAAAGAGCCAATTTAAGGTTTTTCCTTCCCTATTTTTAATGTTTTTTCATAGTTTGTCGTAACTAATGTTTATAATAGTTTAGTTTTTGTTTTACAAGATGCTCATAGTTTCTCTAAAAGAAATAGAGTAAAGTTTCATTTAGACCGACAGCTTTGTTTTAAAAACTGAACATACGCAAAACTGTTGAACTCAAACGAAACAATTTATCTCCTAAATATTTTACATTCCAAATTTTAGTTCAAAAAAACATTATTTAAACAGAAATGTCAATTATAGTTTTCCAGAGGGTTCAAAACTAGGTTTTATTTTTCACATTTTGTTTATTATTTGCTAATCAAACAACTCAAAACGTATTTATCTTGTTAAGAAAACCACATTCAGAATTAATTATGATATTAATGGGGTCATAAAGCTAATTAAGATGAACACGATGTCGTAATTATCGCATTTAACTGGAGATAAAGGTCCTCATTCATTATTTCAGTGTAATAGCGGTTTGTGTCTTATATATAAAATGTACATAATACATATCACTGCGGCAAAATAAAGCTTGAGAATGCTGCAGTGATTGGAGCGAAACGTTGCTACTCCTGCTTTCCTTTTCCTCCATGAAATATCTCATTATATATATCACCCTACAGTGTACAGGGTGGGCCGTAAGTTTCCATACATAGGAAAAATTAAACGTTTGTTTTTATGTTTCAGATACCCTAAGAATATGCGTTTGACGTAAGATCTTGTTTACTGATGAAGCAAATTTTTACGTCAATGGAGAGGTTAATCGGCAAAACATACGTTATTGGAGTAATGCTAACCCTAACTGGCTGAGTCCGACGAAGATGCAAGGTGCCGGTAAAGTGATGGTGTGGGCCGGGATATGGGGTGACAGAATTATTGGACCAATTTTTGTCAGTGGAAATCTTAATGCCGAAAGGTATCTTAACATGTTGCAAGAAGAGATTTTCCCATCCCTGCTAAACGAGGAAGGTAACTTCCCAGTTTACTTCCAGCAAGATGGAGCTCCACCTCATTATGGTCTTCACGTGCGTCGGTATTTGGATCAGCAGCAGTTTCCGGATGCTTGGATTGGTCGGCGTGGTCCTGTGGAGTGGCCTCCCAGATCCCCAGATCTCACCCCCCTTGATTTCTATCTTTGGGGGCACTTGAAGGCCATGGTGTATCAGGAAAAGATACGAGACATAAATCATCTAAAGGAACGTATCACCAACGCCATTACAAGCATAACGTCAACTGTGCTAATGCGTGTTCATCAACAGTGGGGAACACGTATTGAAATGTGTTTTCAAAACAATGGCAACCATGTAGAGCATATTATATAAATAAAAATGGTCGTCCATAAAAAAATGTTTATTTTTCCTATGTATGGAAACTTACGGCCCACCCTGTATATATACACGTACAGATACACATACATATACATATCACTGTATTGATACTTATATAAACAAATGTTTGTAGAATCGCAGCGGGATCACTTTAACATATTGCTTTCCAGGAACCTCTCTTTAACATATTGCTTCGCAGTGTATATCACTTAACATATTGCTTCCCAGTGTTAATCACTTTAACATATTGCTTCCCAATATTTAGGATAAGGAGTACGATAAAAAATGTTCGCTTTAATAAAGTAAAGGCATAAAAAGTAAATCATAACATGTTAAAATATTAGATTGAAAGTAAATTTATTAGAATTGTCGCGATATATGGTCACACAAAGTAAAAAATGGATTTCGGAAGAATCGGTCACGCCGCATCATTTGCCACAAGTACGAGTTGAATAGCTCCTTTTTGCATCTTTTCATTTTCTTTATATATTTAATGTAGGTTAACTGAATGCCCGGTTAGGTCAAATGTACGCCCTTGACGATTGGTTGGGTTAAGTTGTGATATTTTCGTTAAAACTAACGAAAATATCACGACTTAACCTAACCAATCATCAAGGGATACAGTTGACCTAACCGGGCATTCAGTTAACCTACATTAAATATATAAAGAATGCCCGGTTAGGGCATTTATAGCTTTGTTTACGGTCGGTAGGTTATCTCCTAGATTACCAACCTCTTTCTAACCAAACAACCTTTCCCTTTTTAACATATTGTTTCCCAGTGTTAATCACTTTAACATATTGCTTTCCAGTGTTAATATATTTGACATATTGCTTTCCAGTGTTAATCACTTTAACGTAATGCTTCCCAGTGTTAATCACTTTGACATATTGCTTTCCAGTGTTAATCACTTTAACATATTGCTTCCCAGTGTTAATCACTTTGACATATTGCTTCCCGAATGCTTTGGGAAGCAATATGTTAAAGTGATCCTTGCTGCGTAACAGTTAAATATATTGCAAGTATCACAAAATATTGCAAAAATATTGTATTGTGACTTTCCGAACTGAAAATGAGAGTTACGTAACACAGAATAACCCACCTGATAAGATAAGAATGAAAATGTCATAAATGTTAATGATGCCATTGGACAAAGTCACACAGCACATATGTCTATAAACTCTATATATCCAAGGACATCTGATTTGAATATCGAAGTACCTAAACAGGTACTTATATATATATATATATATATATATAAAATTTTAAATTTACATGGTAAGGTTGGCTAAGGATATTTTTGCGATCAAATTTTAAATATTTTTCAACTTCACTTAAATCATTTGGTGTGTATATACATATATATACACAAACTCAGAATGGTCCCCTGAGAAACTTATATGTTAAACACAGACCGTGCATGGAACAAGGAACTCTTCTGGGAAAATTAAATCCACTATAGTCCGAATAAGTAATGGTAAATGACAAATACCACAGTTTTTCTTTTTCATGATGCTAGCCCGACGTGGGCAACGGGTCTCTCGCAAAGAGGTCCCATAAATATAGCTTCCCTCACCAGCTATCTGCAAAGCAGACAGGATCCAGCTTTGGGACATGGATCTAGGGTTTAAAGCAAGCCTAGTCCCACTACATTGTATATTAAACGGACGTGTTACGTGTCTTGAAAAGTGGACGCTCAATGTCCCGGTTGAGGTTTAAGTTTTTTTTTGGGGGCTAAAAATACAATAGTTACCCCTTTTTCTTTGATTTATTCAATCCGACGTGAATGCAACGAGTCTTTTACTTATATAGAGGTTCTGAATGTAGTGGGACTAGGCTTGCTTTAAACCCTAGATCCATGTCCCAAAGCTGGATCCTGTCTGCTTTGCAGATAGCTGGTGAGGGAAGCTATATTTATGGGACCTCTTTGCGAGAGACCCGTTGCCCACGTCGGGCTAGCATCACGAAAAAGAAAAAACTGTGGTATTTGTCATTTACCATTACTTATTCGGACTATAGTGGATTTAATTTTCCCAGAAGAGTTCCTTGTTCCATGCACGGTCTGTGTTTAACATATAAGTTTCTCAGAGGACCATTCTGAGTTTGTGTATATTAAACGGACGTGTTACGTGTCTTGAAAAGAGGACGCTCAATGTCCCGGTTGAGGTTTAAGTTTTGTTTTTTTTGGCTAAAAATACAATAGTTACCCCTTTTTCTTTGATTTATTCAATCCGACGTGAATGCAACGAGTCTTTTACTTATATAGAGGTTCTGAATGTAGTGGGACTAGGCTTGCTTTAAACCCTAGATCCATGTCCCAAAGCTGGATCCTGTCTGCTTTGCAGATAGCTGGTGAGGGAAGCTATATTTATGGGACCTCTTTGCGAGAGACCCGTTGCCCACGTCGGGCTAGCATCACGAAAAAGAAAAACTGTGGTATTTGTCATTTACCATTACTTATTCGGACTATAGTGGATTTAATTTTCCCAGAAGAGTTCCTTGTTCCATGCACGGTCTGTGTTTAACATATAAGTTTCTCAGAGGACCATTCTGAGTTTGTGTATATTAAACGGACGTGTTACGTGTCTTGAAAAGAGGACGCTCAATGTCCCGGTTGAGGTTTAAGTTTTGTTTTTTTTGGCTAAAAATACAATAGTTACCCCTTTTTCTTTGATTTATTCAATCCGACGTGAATGCAACGAGTCTTTTACTTATATAGAGGTTCTGAATGTAGTGGGACTAGGCTTGCTTTAAACCCTAGATCCATGTCCCAAAGCTGGATCCTGTCTGCTTTGCAGATAGCTGGTGAGGGAAGCTATATTTATGGGACCTCTTTGCGAGAGACCCGTTGCCCACGTCGGGCTAGCATCATGAAAAAGAAAAACTGTGGTATTTGTCATTTACCATTATTTATTCGGACTATAGTGGATTTAATTTTCCCAGAAGAGTTCCTTGTTCCATGCACGGTCTGTGTTTAACATATATATATATATATATATATATATCACACTGTAAACCAGGTTAATTTCACGGCAGCAAATTTTCGCTCTTTCATATCCTTGGACGAGTTCGCGGCATCATAATTTCGCGGTCAACAGTTACTAGCTATAATCTTAGATTAAAATGACGTCATGAATGACGACATTTATTCTGCACTGTGATTGGTCGAGGTTGAGGTCGTATATCAAGGCAAGTTTTACCTTTTGGTATGCGGATAAAGTTTCAGCACCACTCAGCGTAAATGAATCTCTGGTAAGATGGATTTGAAGCTCCCCACTGAAACCTATTCATGCAAAATGGATTGTCTCTGCATGGGATAACCTACACAAGATGAGGGAGACCATTCGGAAGGGTTGGGAAATTAGCGGCATTCATGACATTCTTGCTATACAGTAATAATACAGTATAATATAAAATGTTTTTACTGCTTTTAATTTACAATGTTTTATTACAATATACTGAATTTACTTTTCAAATAAAGTATTTTAATGATCTAAGTTTTATTTTCTTAAAATCTTCCAAACATTAGCTTAAATTGTCAAATTTTCGCCTGCTGGATATTTTCGCGTAAACTATATATAGCTTATGCGAAAAACGCGAAAATTTCCTGCAGGCGAACATTCGCATTCGCTAGTATACAAAAATTGGTGCTGGTTAAGTGTGCGGTCTACCTACGATTCGGCGGTCTACCTTTTAATTATAGCTTCTTATCTTGTTTACTAATTGTTTGTTTACATCCCATTGTCAATCTCCCTTGACGATTGGTTAGGTTTAGTCATGATATTTTCGTTAGTTTTAACGAAAATATCATGATTAAACCTAACCAATCGTAGGTAGACCGCACACTTAACCAGCACCCAAAAATTTCTATTGTAGTAGCTGTTCATATAGATTTGAAGTAATCATAATGGAACCTTATTACTGTATAAGACTAGTAAACTACATGGAGTTCAACGCTGTTCACGATCATATTAACTGTTAATCTTTATGAACACAAGACTATATTATAATTACCTGTATGTCAATGACTGCACATTCAATTGTTCTTTAGATATATATGTCTGTGTTATATGTTGTTGGACTCGGTTGTACCCTCCTTCACCCCACCTTCCCCTGTTGGGGTACCTTGACTAACACTGCGGCGTTGCCACATGTACGGAGTCGTCTGCGAGGCGAGGAACATTACATATGCGGTCAACTGTACATAGGCATCTATTTTTATTATCTTGCCTTTTTGGGTCCCTTAGCCACGTACCTACTATACCTAATAGGTAATCCTTCACTGCTCTGACTCCATCAGTTTTAAATTTACAGTGAGTCATTACGTCATCCATGATATAATTGGCTGCAGAAATAGCCACCTGGCGAGTTGCATGATGATAATATTGCAGTTTTCTAAGCATAATGGTTAACTAAGAAGTTATAAATTAAATACATGATTTTACAAAAAATGTTTTTATACTTTGAAATTACATAATAAAAATTGCCTGATTCACTTTCATTTTAAAACGTATATACCTAAATGCATAAGCTTCGTTTTTCCGTATCCACCCGAAGAGGATGCCAGTGGGCATCGAAACTGTTTTGGAAATAAACTCTGTCTATTAGAGTGGGTTTTTATTATCGTATATATACCTATTTGACAACTCACTCACTGGTGGTTATTAGCGCAGGCATTTTCACAAGAATAATTCCCGAGACTACATATATATATATATATATGGACTATGGTCACTATCTATCTTTATATCTAAATACCTAAATATCTAAAGTCTAAAGGATAGCCATGCATATCTCTCTCTCTCTCTCTCTTTCCCCTAACTGTTTGTTGATATGAACCAAACACATTTTAAAAATCACATACAATAAATTCGGAACCCCCTTCGCTTATCTCATGTAATTACGCACAATGAGCGCCCCAAACGTAAACATACCGTATATAACTATTCGATAATTGTGTTGAATTTAAAAACAAACGTTTGTAAATAAGATAATCGTTTCAACTATTCTTTATCTACTATCGACCTCCTATATACTGTATATGTACATACCCCTGAAAGACTATAATATATTTTACACTGTGTGTTTAGTCCCTATTTTTTCTTTCCGCTCGGATCTTAGTAAGGTACACACAACGGACAGTTTTTTTTTAATTCTAAAAGGAACTAATGTTTTTCTTTCATTAATTTCGTTTTAAAATTATTTTGATCAATAAATTGTTTAAATTGAAAAGCGAATAATAAATTGTTTATAAAATGATTACGCGGATATAAGAGAGAAAGTCTTCACAAATGTAAATAGACACCTTCGTTTTTTTTTCATAGTTTGTGATTTGATAATAAAAGTCAATAAATAATGACAGATTTATTGAATCAATATATTTAGAATAGTGTTCCTTTCCCTTTTGCCTTATGTGAACCTGATACACGTTCTGGCATTCCATTAGTAAACATTACCATTTGTCCTTGAGGACAATCATCGTGGTGTCTATTTGCTTTTGTCAACCCTCTGTATAACTAGTAGAACTAAGTTAGTTAAATAGTTTAAATAGGGTTCCTTCGTGGTCATACTTTTGGTGTACCGCCGTAAGATCAGTGAAGTTGAGCGACGTTGGGCCAAGGTGGAAGTTGGGTAGGCGACTGTTGTTTGCTCCCAGAACCTGTTGTGGTTCGGATTTTATATTAAATGTGGGCTCTCTATCATATGAACCCCTCACCTCCAACTCACTGTTAGCAGGAAAGCAAAATCTGTGATTAAAACAGCCACAAACACTCAGTGCGCACATATTACCTATATAAATGAAAAAATAATATAATATATATATATATATATATATATATATATATATATATATATATATATATATATATAATATAATACACACAGACCGTGCATGGAACAAGGAACCCCTCTGGGAAAATTAAATCCACTATAGTCCGAATATATATATATATATATATGTGTGTGTGGGTGGTGTATATATATATATATAATATATATAATATATATATATATATATATATATATATATACAGTGTGTATACATAGGGATAGGAATATAATGATTCCTCTACTGAAAACACTAATCATACCCAAATTGGGATACTGCTCGGTCCTAACATCCCCATATAAAAACAGAAGACATTAGACAGCTAGAAGGGATTCAGAGAAGCTTCACAGCCAAGATCAAGGGGTGCAAAGAACTAAATTACTGGGAAGGGTTACTCGAAGTAAACCTATATTCACTGGAAAGGAGAAGAGAGAGATACACCATTATTTACACTTGGAAAATAATGGAGAAACTAGTCCCTAATCTTACTCTGAACCCTGTAACTCCCCAAACAACGGTGGAAAGTAGAAAAGGAAGACTGTGTCGTGTTCCCAAATTAAGGCGAGACAGGGAACATCCTTAACCCTGAAAGAAAATAGTTTTGTTGTGAGAGGACCAAGACTGTCAGCTGTCCAAAGACCTAAAGAACACGAATGGTGTTGCAGTAGACATCTTCAAAAGAAGATTAGACGCCTGGCTCAGAACAATCCCCGATGAGCCGGGCGTACCTGGCTATGTGAGGTGGAGAGTACAAGAAACCAACTCACTACTTCACTAGGCCAACTCGAAAGGAGGGGCGACAAGCTTGACCTTTGTGAAATGAGAAATCATCGCACGGAACCTTTGAAAGGTTGAAAGGTATATATATATATATATATATATATATATATATATATATATATATATATATATATATATATATATATATATATATATATATATAAGGATTCATAATTTAAATTCGTATTTGAATTTCACCTGAATTAAGTGAAGTGTATGTGCGTGTGCGTGTGTGCGTATATGTGTGTACAGAATACACTCAATTCAGGTGAAATTCACATGCGTTTTTAGTTATGATTGAAAGATCAAAGGATCAGAAAAAGCAACCGTTACATATTGAATCGACTTTATAAAATTTAAAATAATTAAAGCTGATTAAAACTCTCTTTTTTTATGCAGGAAGGAGGGGCCAAGGGTAAGCACCCTCAAAAACGCCCCCTCCATAGAAGAAGGAGAGCCGAAATCAAGGTCTCTGAGGCTCAACGATGATATATATACTGTATATATACACACCTCACCTTACCTTACCTTACAAAGGTTCCGCGCGATGATTTCTCACTTCGCGAAGGTCAAGCTTGTCGCACCTCCTCTCGAGTTGGCCTGGTGAAGTAGTGAGTTGGATTCTTGCGCTCTCCACCTCACATAGCCAGGTACGCCCGGCTCATCGGGGATTGTTCTGAGCCAGGCGTCTAGCCTTCTTTTGAAGATTTCCACTGCAACTCCCTTCGTGTTTCTTAGGTCTTTGGCCAACTGATTAAACAGTTTTGGTCCTCTCACTACAAAACTATTTTCTTTCAGGGTTAAGGATGTCCCTGTCTCGCCTTCAATTTGGAATACGACACAGTCTACCGCTTCTACTTTCCACGTTGTTTGGGGAGTTATGGGATTCAAAGTAAGATTAGGGACTAGTTTCTCCATTATTTTCCAAGTGTAAATAATGGTGTATCTCTCTCTTCTCCTTTCCAGTGAATATAGGTCTAGTTCTCGTAACCTTTCCCAGTAATTTAGTTCTTTGCACCCATTGATCTTGGCTGTGAAGCTTCTTTGGATCCCCTCCAGCTGTCTAATGTCTTCTTTTTTATATGGGGAAGTTAGGACCGAGCAGTATTCTAATTTGGGTATGATCAGGGTTTTCAGTAGAGGAATCATTACATTCCTATCCCTTCGTTTAAAGGTTCTCAATATCTGACCCGTTATTCTCTTTGCTCTGTTTACTGCAATCTTATTTTGTGTTTCAAATTTCGCATCATCTGTCATTACAACCCCTAAATCTTTTGCTCTGGAATTTCTCTGAATTTCCTGTCCATTTGAGGTATAATATTCCATGGATTTTAGGTCTTCTCTTTTTCCGTACAGTAATAGCCGAAATTTCTCGGTGTTAAACTTCATATTGTTGTCTTCCGTCCACTTGTAGATTTTGTTTATGTCGGTTTGTAGAGATCCTATGTCTTCTGGGTTTCTTATTTTTCTACTGATCTTTGTGTCATCCGCAAAGGATGTTACTGTGCTGTCTCTGGTAACGTCCTCATCTTTGTCAGTTAGCATGATTATGAAGAGTAGTGGAGCTAATACTGTTCCTTGTGATACCGAGCTGAGGACCTCTGATTCTGATGAAGATACTCCTTGTACTGTAACGACTTGCCGTCGCTCACTAAGGAAATTATATATC
The DNA here is from genome assembly GCA_023014485.1 of Bathynomus jamesi. Taxonomy (NCBI): domain Eukaryota; kingdom Metazoa; phylum Arthropoda; class Malacostraca; order Isopoda; family Cirolanidae; genus Bathynomus; species Bathynomus jamesi. The sequence continues at coordinate 97,989 of JAJOZX010013077.1, forward strand.
CATTTCCCTACTTTTCCTGTTATTCCCATATATTTCAGTTTATGTATTATGATTCCGTGGTCACACTTGTCGAACGCTTTAGCAAAGTCTGTGTATAGTACATCATAGTTTTCATTACTTTCAAGTGCAATAATGTTGTTGTAGTGTTCCATTACTTGTGATAGGCATGATCTGCCTGACCAAAACCCGTGTTGGTTATCATTGAATTTTTTCTGAGTTTCCAAAAAGTCATAGATTTTCTGTCTAACTATTCTTTCAAATATTTTAGTGAGATGAGATGTAAGCGATACTGGCCTATAGTTTTTGGCCTCGGATCGATCTCCTCCTTTATATATTGGGACTATGTTCGCGCTCTTCAGGATGCCCGGTATTTCTCCCGTGTCTAATGATCGTCTCCATATCCAGTATAGGAGCTCAGCGATTGCATTCTTGCAGTTTTTGATCAGTGTGGCATTCCATTTATCCGGTCCTGCGCTGAGTGTGTTTTTAGTTTCTCTATGGCTTGTGTAATGTCATCCGTCGTAAAGTCGAAATCCCTTATACTTTCCCCTTGTGGTTCTTCTTCAAAGAACCGTTTCTATCGCATATCAATTTGTCAGTTTTTGGGATACTGAAAGATGATTCGTACTGAGCTCTTAATATTTCAGATACTTCTGTTAGATCATCAGATAAATCACTGTTCTCATTTTTTAAAGGTCCCATAGTCGCATGGTTTTTCGACTTTCTTTTTGCGAAATTATAGAAGTACTTTGAGTTAGCTTTATCGCTTCTATAGCGTCATCTTCTTTTCTGTATGCTTCTCGATTAGTTCCTGTATGACGACATCGATACTTTGTAGTTTATCATTTAATATTTTTCTGATGTTATCTTTGCAATTACTTAATTTTGCAGTCACTCTTTTTCTCTTTCGGAACAATGCCCTCTTTTTTCTTTCGAACCTGCTTTTCTTTCCTCTTTGTTGTATCTTTGGACATTTTTTTCCACAATTTCTAACGTCTTCTCCTCTAACGTCATTAGCATCTCCTCCATTGTCTTGGCCTCGAAAATGGTTTTCCAATCTATTACTTCTATGCTGGATGTCACATCTTCCCAGTTTATAGGTTTGGAGTGAAAATTAAAAATTTCGAATTTGCTTCTTTCTGTTGTGCGTGTCCTTTCCTTTCCTGTTGCCTTTATATTAGTTGTTATTTCAATGATGTTGTGGTTTGATATCATAGTTGGGGATATTTCTACATTATCAATTAGATTACTGTTGTTTGTGAATACCAAATCTAGGCAGTTGTTTTTTCTTGTGTTTTCTGTTATTTCTTGCGTTAACATAAATTCATCAGCTAAAGCTAGTAGCATTTTTACCTGCTCCTGGTCTTCTCGTGTGCCCCCCTTGTCCTGGTGTATACATATATTTTTTTCTATCCTTTTATATTTCATGAATGGGAAATTAAAATCACCACAGAGAAAAATATTTGGGGTTGGAGAGTGTAGATCTTTTACCAAGTTTCTTACCTCTGTAATGGAATCTGAAAATTTTGAGGTTGGCGTGTTTGGGGGTCTGTACATTACAATTAGTCCCATATTTAATTTTTCAATTTTTGCTGCTACACATTGTACGTAGTTGTTTGAGGTACTTATAGCCATTTCTGCTATGTGCCTTTCGCTTGTGTAAATAGCACATCCTCCTTTACGTCTCACTGTTTTGTCGGCTCGGAGGATGTTATAGTTGTCAATTTGTATTTCTTTTTTGTCGATACAGGACTCACAATTTTCACAGTTCGCCTGGCAGTCCTTTAGATGAGTTTCCGTGAAGCATGCAAAGTCTGCTCCGGCCTCTTGCATGAGTCCTTTCAGGTATACAACTTTGTTCGTAGAATAGTTTGATTTAAGGTCCTGTATGTTGGCTAGGATTATTTTTATTTTTTCTCTTTCTTTTTCGCATACAGGTAGTTCCGATTTGTTTTCCAATGGGGGTGCTGGTTTCGTTGCCTTGTGGTCCTCCGAGAATTTACCTCTTTTTATTTTTGTCATACCTGTTGTCCCGATAACGCATGAAGTGCCTTTGTTCGTACCTTCTGTCCGGCTCTCGGATTCCTATATTTATATTTGTCAGCTGGTTTTGTAATTGCTGGAGAGTATTTAGCAGCTGAAATGTGTTGGCTGCGTCTAAAAAATTGGCACTCTTCTTTGATGTTCGTTTTTTCTGTTCCCTCGTTGCGTTCCTTTGAGGGAACATATATATATATATATATATATATATATATATATATATATATATATATATATAATTTTGAAAAGATTGTGTAGTGTATAAGATGCATGTATGGGTAGTGTGGAATAGAGGAATGTACACACACACACACACACACACACACACACACACACACACATATATATATATATATATTATATATATATATATATATATGGATCACCTGAAGATCCGTCACCCCAGCCTTTTTTAGTTAGCTTTACAAGGCTAACTAACGAAAATATCACGACCTAACCTAACCAATCGTTAGGACAACTGTACGCCCTCGACGATTAGTTAGGTTAGGTCGTGATATTTTCATTTGTTAGCCTTATAAAGCTAACTAAAAATGGCTGGGGTGACGGATCTTAAGGTGATCCATATATATATATATATATATATAAGGCATTTCTTGAAGTGTAATCATGGATAACTATTTTAGTTATTAAATTTAATCTAGTGTAAACACAATTTCTGCGCTCTGCTGATAATTTATACCTACAAAGAGAGCGACGCCTTAAGTTAATTTATGACGCCTTAAGCGGGGAACGAATAACGGTGAATGCAATAAAGACTGAGCCCCTTAATTGCGTGTTGGGAGGGTTTTTGGGGTTTAGGGTAGGGTGAAATTTAAGCTTAATTTCCTTTGTGTTATAACCTTAATGAAGGGGTTTCTGATGGGAAGGTCTAAAAGCCATTTTATAAGGTTTTATGGTGGCCATATTTATTCGTATTTTGTATTAAAATCTGAGTTATTACTCGTACGGTCGTCCACGTAAGTTCTGCAAAGATCTTTTATAAATAAATGCATATTTAGATATCAACGATTAGATAAAAAGGGGTTGTAATAGATCCATATAAAACCTGCCAGGGCGGAATTTGAATAAGAGGATACGCCCTCTTCGTTACACACACACACACACACACACACACACACACACCTATAAGTACAATATGTTCGTGTGTGTATATAAGGTGGAATGAAATCCTCAAACATGAGTAGTAGTAGTAGAAGTAGTAGTAGTAGTAGTAGTAGAAGTATATTATAGTAGTAGTAGTAGTAGTAGAAGTAGTAAGAAACATGAAACAAAACTCAGAAAAAAAATCCTGTTCCCCAAATCCTATAATCTCCCCATTCAGTGTTGCGCACTTGACAAACAAATATACCATGATCAAATTTGTACACCAACATCAGAAAATGTATTTTTCTCATTATTATTATTATTATTACTATCAACGGCAGCCAGAACGTAGAGGAGATAGGGTATGTACGTACGTGATACGGGTATACTTCCATTCGCCCAAAAATAAAACGGATATGCAAACCAGTCTGAGCATGTTAGTGCGTGTTAAGATCATAAAAATCATGATTTCAGCGTGAAATGCGATATTTCACGAATATAAAATATATCTCGTGAAAACATATTGGTGAAATGTCTAAGAGTGTAATTTGGATGGATGACCATCCTCTACATTCAAACCCGTACATACGAGATGGTTCGCATCTCGCTTAAAGCTGTATAGGTCACTCCTCCGTTACATGCTCTTTGCCATTACAAAGGGGGTTAAAACCCCTCAAACATTATTATTCTATTATCGTACGTCTCTTTCAGTCAGAATGCTTACATACATCAAGCAACTTTCAGTAATTTTAACTCAGTCTCTGGAAAATTTTGGTAATGTGCGCCTATATATATATATATATAATATACATATATATATATATATATTTTTTTTTTATTCTTTATTTTTTCCCACGAATATTGCTAATATATGTAGTTTGGGCGCGTGGAGATAGCCTTCTTTTATATGAAAAAAGACCTAAATCAGCCATCTTTACATCCTCTTCTCCTGATGATGATCAGAATGACCTGAAAACCCGTCTAAAAGACAATATCTGTCTAGGACGCGCGTTCTCACAAAGAGGTTCCTATAAAAGATCTCCCTTCAATGCAGTCGCGCTAAAGAATATATATTATATATATATAAATATATATATATATATATATATATATTAATATATATATATTATATAATATATATTATATATTATAATATATATATATATATATATATATATAGAGAGAGAGAGAGAGAGAGAGAGAGAGAGAGAGAGAGTTTATTCCCTTCCCAGAATTCGAACCTAGGGTGTCTGACTCGGAGACCCGGGAGTTGACCACTCGGTTACAACAAGATAAAAGTAAATAACAACCTGACGACATTTCATCACCTGAAGGAAACACAAGGCTTTTCTGACCAGAGGTGTTTTTTACGTTGCTAACCCCCTGCACTCGCGCCATAAACTCCTCAGACAAAAATGCCAGTAAATTCATGATTTATTATTTTTATTTTTTTTTTAAATATGGAGAATTTTCATTCATAAATTTATATAAAATAAAAATTAAGCTTTGACAAGTCACGTGCAAAATTTATTATGGCATCGATTCGAATCCGGTAAGTGGAAAAAGTATATATAATCTTGGTGAACCTTGGTTTATATACACGGTGAACCAAAAGTAGGTGGACAGTAGGTTGAATACGGTTTGTGTTATATTATATTATAACTATGGTGTTCATTATAACTATGGTGTTTGTGTTATATTATATTAAATATTATAACTAAATTTATTTAAATTTTATTTTGTATTATAGTATACAAAAAAATTAAATATGTATTCTCAAAATAAACGTTATCATTTACTGTCCACCTACTTTTGGTTCACCCTATATATACTGTATGTAACCTTGGTTAACCTCGGTTTATATATATAAAACCTTGGTTTTGCTTCCGCCCGAATTGTTCATTCTGACAAAGGTCACGCTTGTCACTCCACCTTAGACCTACAATTTAACGTGGAATCCGAACCACGCCCCACCAGCAGTCCAGCGTCTTAACCACTAGACTACTCAGGGTATCCATTTATCTACCAACCAATTTTTTTTTATTTTTGTGGAAGGATGAACACCTGGATTTTGCTGCGCGCCGCCTGCCGTCACCGGATGTGGATACCGGGGCCGATGGATTCGTAGTCAGCGACGCTAACCACTACACCGCCGAGGCGCATATATATTTATTTATTTATATCCGGCAGTTAAGTTAGACTTAAACAAAGAAAATATATAAAAACAATTAAATTTAACGGAATTCAATTCATGTGATAATTTAAGTGGGACTAAATCAAAAATAAACTTAATTCACGTTTGAGTTAAATTTCAAATGGATGAAAACAGTGGCTTAAAGAAAGATGAATTTGTTCTACAGATTGATGAAATTCCGCCAATATTTGGAAAAATTGGGTGGAAAGTTGTGGTTCAAAAAAGTGGCTGTGGCTGATGGAAGAATTTTCTAGGAAGCGATGTGTGGAGGTTCTTGGTTTATTTCAAGGATTCTTTGCTATCATTATTTAATGTAATATCGAACTATTTAATATTTCTCATTCCTTTAATATATACTTACACCTTTTTAGTGTGTTTTGTACTTGTGCTTGCTGTATTTTCTATGTACTACCTGTAACAAGAGTACTCGGGAAGTATAATTAGTGTCAGATGTACTTTCGGGCATTTGGTGTATGTTCGGAGCTTGGATACTTCCGGTGTACGCTTCAAATACTTCGTAATTCGAATATACATTTAATATCAGATATACGCTCAGATTTGGACGTGGACGAAATGTACAATTTTGCACTATAAAGTTGTTTACTTTGTGGGCCCTAAAGTTATCCATTACTTCACGCTTAAAACTCAACGTAGGGAGAAGAAATTTTTCGTATACTCTTCCGCATAACTTTGATGCTTACATTAATCGGGATTTATTACAGAAATATAAAAAAAAATCCGAAAAATTAGTAAAATATAATCAGGAAATATTGCTGATTATAAATTTCCTTTAAAAATTATACTTTTGACGTATATTGTACGGATAAATTTCAGACGTCTAACTCGACCATGGAAATAAAGTTTCAACGTAAAATACGATATTTCACCAATATAAAATATATTAAAACTATTTCCATAAAATGTTTAAGAGTGTAGATTTATAAATTAATAACTGGTAAATTACATTTTAAAACTAAGCACTGTTCATCTCTGTCACTAACTTAAATGGTCGTGTAGGGAATCCTAAATTATATTAACTCCACTGAGCATTTCTTCACTAGACATACTTGAAGCCGGAGATGCTAGAAATTTTCTTACAACTTTTACCAAATCCATTTATCTGTTCTCATTTCTACTGAATCTTAATTTCATTGAATGAATTCCTCATTTACATACGAGTAGTTCTGGATGGACTTCTCTCATGAAGATTTGCCAATGCTCTTTGCAACATTACTGGTTCTCTCGTCACGAAAATCTGCAAGACTGGATTCCAAGGCAAATTTACTTGATGTATCACTCTGGAAAATCGCCCGCTGTGTCTACTTTAGAAAGGAAACTAAAAAAATAAAAAGGTTAAATATATTTTGAATATAAAATATTTAAAGATTGCCTTCGGTATAAAGGACTGAATGTACTCTGAATGTACACTATTTAAAGACTACACTTGGTAGGCCAAAGGTATACAGTATAATGCAATTGTCCTTATCTATCCTAAAATACATTGTTTCCAGAGTTTCGAACGCGTTCTGTAGGATGTCGGTGATTGGTTGACGCACGACTTAACTGATTAGTAAGGAAACAGATAGACACATAATATATATATATATACATATATATATATATATATATATATATATATATATATATATATATATATATATATATATATATAGGTACAGGGTGTCCGAGAATTATCTGTACAAGTTTTAGCTGTTATTAAAAGTCAACCATGAAGTGTAGAAATTCCAGTGTTGTCCCATTTTACAGAGAATCTCATTATGTTTTTTCTGATACCAAGTTTTGACAAGTTTTTTAGAAATTCTAGTGTGTCCGAAAATTATCTGTACAATTTCATCTCTTAATACAATTCTTGATAACACACGTAAAATTCTTAAACAAGATTATTTAGAATCAGTATTTTCAAAAGTTTCTTTTATTAAAGTAACGTTGTTACAAACATTCGATATGTGCACCATCAGTGATTCGCAAAACATCCAATCGATAATCCAAATGTTGCCATGTACGCTGCAGCATATCCACATCAATTCACTCAATAGCTGCTGTGATTCTTGCTTTTAAATAATTAATGTCTGTCACCCGCGTACAAAAAAGAAAAAACTTGTCAAAACTTGTTATCAAAAAAAACATAATGAGTTTCTCTGTAAAATGGGACAACACTAGAATTTCTACACTTCATGGTTGACTTTTAATAACAGCCAAATATTGTACAGATAATTCTCGGACACCCGGTATATCCACCAGAGAACCTCTAATCCAAAAGCGGAACTTCAAATGAATCGAAATAACCAATGCAAATTTGAGCATTTTTTAATACCGACTAATTTCGAATCACCTTTAACCATTTTCAAGACTAAAACACAAATAAAGATAATTAATTAAAAAAATAAACCCGTCACTGAGTAATTTAAAATGTTAAAAATCTAAAAAAAAAAAAAAGCTTCAAACAAAATACAAATGAGAGAACGTTACTTTAAAATTAAAAGATCTGTTGATAATAAAAAATTAATTATTCAAACGAGGCCTTAAATGTCGCCTAAACAAACTTTCTAAAAGACTGAGGTCATTTTCAAAATCATTTGTTGCTAGAATGGAGGACTTTGAGCTACGGATGGTATGATTACTCGAGACGAAATGACCTCCTAAATCTACGGGTTTTGTCAAGTGTTTTTGTTGTATTCAGTAGGAAATACTTTTGCGTTCGCATATGCGGGTGGAAAGAAAGGTGACGAACACGTTTCCCAACGTATGTGACGTAACAGACCGTACATATATATATATATATATATAGAATCAGGAATTTTGTTGATAGGCAAGTTGACAGGCAAGAATGAATTAAATTTAGATGTTAAACCAGTAAATATTGATTTTCTCTATAAGCAAATTATGAATCGATTGGAATTTTTTTATATAGTTACACCCACAAAATCTTGACAAATACGAAAGTAATATTTAGTTTACAGGGTGGTCCATAAGTCCCAGTCGATTATAATTAAAGCGAAAATCCATCTAGCGGGGCTCACACTGACGTAATCGTTTAGTAAGGAAAGAATATTTGTCGAGATTCTTATATTTTCCATTTTGAATAATCAATAAATATTTCTAAACTTATTATTAAACTTTTTTACTTTGATTTTTTTTGTATCTTCGCTTTAATTATAACCGATTGAGATTTATGGGCCACCCTGTATATACCGAATTTATAATATGAAGACTGGGTTCTCCGACAATATATATATAATCTTTGGTTTGCTTCTCTCCGAATTGTTCATTCTGACGAAGGTCAAGCTTGCCACTCCACCTTAGACCTACAGTTTAACGTGGAATCCGAACCACGCCCCACCAGCAGCCCAGCGTCTTAACCACTAGACAACCCAAGATACCCATTTATCTACCAACCACTTTCTTATTTGTGTGGAAGGATGAACAGCTGGGTTTTGCTGCGCTCCGGCTGCTGTTAGGGGGCTCGATCCCGGTGCCGATGGATTCGTAGTCAGCGACGCTAACCACTACACCACCGAAGTGCTTTTTAATTCACTGACTAAGCAAACTAACCAATTTAGTCATAAAAGAAACGTATTGCATAAAATTTAAGAGTTTTGTATTCTTGAAAACTTCTTAATTCACTTCTCTTCTTAATTTCCAAGTTTACTTTGAGTTTCACTTTCTCTGCTTCAGGGTATGTCTTACATTGTTCAGATGATAATAATTTTAGTAATAATAATAATAATAATAATAATAATAATAATAATAATAAATAATAATAAATAGACAGATAAATATCATAGATGGAATGTGGTAAAGACAATGAGCTGATAAAATGCAAGGCTATTGTTGTTGAAACTACACACACACCACACACACACACACACACGAGAGAGAGAGAGAGAGAGAGAGGAGAGAGAGAGAGAGAGAAAAAACCATTCAAACTAATTTTTCCTATATCCAAGTTTTGAGTCATTTTTGCGAAAAACCTAATTTTAAATTCAGTGCAGGTGAACCTTCCGCTTTGCGCAGATAATTGAAGTTTCTCTACCTTGTGAACTATTTTATGTTCCTACAAATTATATTAATTTTATTTTATTCCGCAGAGAAAGAATCCTTCCTACCTTTTACGCGAGACATTTTCTGTAATGCGTTTTATTGTTAAGATAATAAAATAACTCTATATAATGCGATAGCTCAGTAATGTGAAAAGCATTTTTAGCATTAATTTTTTTTATCATTATGTTTAAATGTGCTTCAATTTTGAGTTTTAAATGCTTATTTCCTGTGTGTTTGTTTTTGAGTATTTTAAATGCTTATTTCCTGTGTGTTTGTTTTTGAGTTATTTTAAATGCTTATTTCCTGTGTGTTGTTTTGAGTATTTAAATGCTTATTTCCTGTGTGTTTGTTTTTGAGTATTTTAAATGCTTATTTCCTGTATGTTTGTTTTTTGAGTATTTAAAATGCTTATTTCCTGTGTGTTGT
>JAJOZX010013078.1:0-12500 GCA_023014485.1 Bathynomus jamesi
TGACCATGGAATCATAATACATAAACTGAAATTATGGGGAATAACAGGAAAAGTAGGGAAATGGATATATAATTTCCTTAGTGAGCGGAGAGGCAAGTCGTTACAGTACAAGGAGTATCTTCATCAGAATCAGAGGTCCTCAGCTCAGTACCACAAGGAACGGTATTAGCTCCACTACTCTTCATAATCATGCTAACTGACATAGATGAGGACGTTACCAGAGACAGCACAGTAACATCCTTTGCAGATGACACAAAGATCAGTAGAAAAATACTAAAACCAGAAGACATAGGATCTCTACAAACCGACATAAACAAAATTTACAAGTGGACGGAAGAAGACAACAATATGAAGTTTAACACCGAGAAAATTTCAGCTATTACGGTACGGAAAAAGAGAAGACCTAAAGTCCATGGAATATTATACCCCAAATGGACAGGAAGTCCAGAGAAATTCCAGAGCAAAAGATTTAGGGGTTGTAATGACAGATGATGCGAAATTTGAAACACAAAATAAGATAGCAGTAAACAGAGCAAAGAGAATAACGGGTCTGATATTGAGAACTTTTAAACGAAGGGATAGGAATGTAATGATCCCCCTACTGAAAACCCTGATAATACCCAAACTGGAATACTGCTCGGTCCTAACATCCCCATATAAAAAAGAAGACATTAGACAGCTGGAGGGGATTCAAAGAAGTTTTCACAGCCAAGATCAATGGGTGCAAAGAACTAAATTACTGGGAAAGGTTACGAGAACTAAACCTATATTCATTGGAAAGGAGAAGAGAGAGATACACCATTATTTACACTTGGAAAATAATGGAGAAACTAGTCCCTAATCTTACTCTGAATCCCATAACTCCCCAAACAACGTGGAAGGTAGAAAACGGTAGACTGTGTCGTATTCCCAGATTGAAGGCGAGACAGGGAACATCCTTAACCCTGAAAGAAAATAGTTTTGTAGTGAGAGGACCAAAACTATTTAATCAGCTGCCCAAAGACCTAAGAAACACGAAGGGAGTTGTGCAGTGGAAATCTTCAAAAGAAGAATTGACGCCTGCTCAGAACAATCCCCGATGAGCCGGGCGTACCTGGCTATGTGAGGTGGAGAGCGCAAGAATCCAACTCACTACTTCACCAGGCCAACTCGAGAGGAGGGGCGACACGCTTGACCTTCGCGAAATGAGAAATCATCACGTGGAACCTTTGTAAGGTTGTAAGGTAAGGTATATATATATATATTATATATATAATATATATATATATATATATATATATATATATATATATACCGTACATATATGTAAAAATGAACAATGAATAATCAATATTCATTTTTACATAAGAACCAAAATCGCTTAACGCGAGTTTGGCTAAAAATTTTATTTGTAGCTTTCTATTTTCGTTCGTGTCACAACCCTACGATCTACCATTTCTATGGTTTAGTCGTATCCATTTTCCATTTTTCATTTGTTATAGAAATTATAATTAATTATGGTTGTCTTGCATCTCACCCTCGACCCTAGATTATGCATACACATTGCATACAACAGGAGTGGAACCCGTAGTTGTACTTCTTAGTCATTAATACCCACTCTGTCTCTAATTCGTTCTTGTAAATCTTCCTAATGATTTGTACTATACGTACAAATTCAATAACTATGACGTCACATTTTCCCGTCATTAATTTCCCTTCATCATATCTCTAGTATTCAATGTATGAAAATTCTTTATCATCATAATAAAAACTGTACACTCTATAGAAGTCATTATTTATATGTTATGTACTTTCTATTATATTTCTAACATCTTAATTGTCTATTAATATGAAACACTGTAACAAAAGAAAGTTATAGTAACTGTTTAATTATAATTAACTGTAATACTTTAATTTAATATAATGTAATGTACTTTAATGAAACTGTACTTAATGATGTAATGTACTAAATGACGTAGTCAATGTACTTTAATGGAATTGTAGTTAACGATAATAAATTAATTGGTAATTATAATCATAGTTACAGTAGACCAAAATTACAATGTACTCAATGTCCGACCCGACATTATGTCGCCATAAGGAATGTAGAATCGGCGATACTGTTGTTATTTTTTTTATTATTATTTTTCCGTTGGAATAAATTTTGATGTGCTTTCTACTTTGTCAAATAATTGATGACCTGTTGTTTTTTTAAAATCTCATAATCATTTTTTTAGATTTAGCTTAATAATGAATCCTGAGTAACTTTTGCCATGTCATGTTTTGTATACATTCTTTCTTCGTTATAAAAGATGAAGTCATGTCTTGCCTAAGCATTTAATTGTAAATCTTAAACCTTTAATTTTTACTCATATGCATATTTTAGTGTAAAGATGCATAGTTCAATTTCCACTTTTAGTTAACTTGGCAGATCATGATAACATCAGATCTGAAAATATGCAATTTAAGATAAAAATATGGCTTCATCTTCAAATATCTTGTTTATTCGTTTAAACCTTAACACAGCTAAAAGATTTACTTTATTTTCAAATATTGTGCAAAAGTAATGCAGCCTCTTCAACATTTAATAATGATGATGTTAGTAGAATCGGGGTACATAAACCCCACCAATTTCTTCCATGTTTATTCTGATTCCAACTACGAGGCTGAGCATTACCTGTAACAGTTTAGGAGTAAAACACAGTAAGAAAGTCTTTATCTTCTCCTTCGAGCCGTGCTCTCTTCAGAAAACTTAGTCATTAGAATCTCCCGATAAGTTACAAGAAGAATCGGGGAGAAACCTCAAAGAATTTAATAAGCCTCTCAGAATCCTCCGAGCCACTAAAGAAGAACTCGGAGAGTAGTATAGAAGAAACTACTGCAAGTAACAGATCCGTTGCTGCCTCCTAACCAGAACCCCCGTCGACTTCGAACCAACCCAGGGCCATAGACGGAGGGGTTAAAAGTCTGGCGACCCTGCCCCAGGATAAGAAGAAGATTTTAAGAAGATTTTAAGAAGAAGATTTTTAGAAGAAGATTTTAAGAAGAGGATTTTAACAAGTGGCCACTCTTTGGCCAAGATAGAAATTACCCTTTAACCAGGATCTTCACGACTCCAGGATTCTTCCAGTCTTCCAGACCCTGGAACCAGAACCGACACCATTTGACCGGCGTGTCACGACTTCTTGTTCGTAACATCCACCCTTGAACCGGTGTGTCACGACTCCAAGTTCTCCACGCCTAGTTTTCATCCAAGAAGAAGTAGCCAGCAAGACGTCTTCAGGACACGTCTCTGAGGATTTCGCCGTAGGAATCTTGTTAAGTACAGTTGTTTTTTTTAAGAAAATTTGTAAACATTTGAAAAGTCACTATTATTAACAGTTAATAATGAGTATCAAACCAGAATTAACACAAAACACAGTGAACATTTCAGACACCAGTGATACATTTTTTTTAATGAAACAGTAATTTTCACAGAAGTTAAAAGTCACAGAAGTTAAAAGTCACAGAAGTTAATTTCAGAGAGTTAAGTTCAGTTATTTTCACTATTATATTCAGTATAGAATAATTTTATTTTATGTATCAAACATAATAGTATCGTACCTTCGTGTACATTCGAGTGAAATGTTGTTTAAATTTTATATTTTTGTTTGCAAATTTTTTCAAATTATTGAATTGAATTGACTTGCAAATTAAGAAAGAGAGTGTTTATAGAGAGTTTATAGATTTAGAGAGATACTTGAAGTAATTTTGAAGTCAGTTTTGAAGTCATTTTTTGGTCATTTTTTGAAGTCATTTTTTTGAAGTCATTTTTTTTAAGTCAGTTTTTGAAGTCAGAAGGTTGCGCCAAAAGGGACAACCGCCCCAGAGATTTATAGAAATACTTGACAAGCGTTCAAGTTAGACAGTTTAAGTTTCAAGATACTTGACAAGCGTTCAAGTTAGACAGTTTAAGTTTGAAGATACTTGACAAGCGTTCAAGTTAGACAGTTTAAGTTTGAAGAATACTTGATAGAGTTCAAGTTAGTTTCAAGAATACTTAATAGAGTTCAAGTTAGTTTCAAGAATACTTGATAGAGTTCAAGTTACTTTCAAGAATACTTGATAGAGCAAGTTAGTTTCAAGAATACTTGATAGAGCAAGTTAGTTTCAAGAATACTTGATAGAGCAAGTTAGTTTCAAGAATACTTGATAGAGTTCAAGTCAGACAGTTTTATTTGAAGTCAGAGTTTTATTTGAAGTCAGAGTTTTGTTTTAAGTCAGGTTTCAAGTCCCAAGTCATTTCAATGCAGTCAATTGAATTCAACTTTTTCTTTGTAATTTAAGAGAATTTAATTTAAGAAAATGTAAGTTAAGAATTTAATTCAACCTTTTTTTGTTGTAAAAGAGAATTTAATTCAACCTGAATTGACCGGTTTGTGTCTTTAGTTAACCTTTTTTTTTGTTTGTAAGAAGGAAATTGACCGATTTGTCTTTTCTTTTCATGCCATTGTTGCGTATATAAATATATAGGTAAAATGACAAATTTTATTGTTTGTAACAAAACCGTTTTTACAAAGGTTGTAACGATTTTGGTAATTATTGTAATGTATATGAGGAACATGCCGTCCCTCCGTTTGTTGAACTCTTTTAATTTTTGTTCTAAGTAGTGTGACAAGCAATCTCTTTCCTTTAAAAAAAAAAAAAAAAAAAAAAAAAAAAAAACGTAATTGTCAATTTCAGACTAAAATATCAAATAATTCAAATTCTATCAATATTTAACGAAAAAGTATGATTTTTCTACTTAACATGCAAAAATTATTAAAACCTTTTTAAAATAATTTTTAATGTAAAATTTACCTGAAATTATTAAAAGAAAAGATTGTTCGAAATGCTTCCTTCCATTTCAATAACTTTTTTATTCTTGGCCGAAACTCATCTATGGCTCGATTTACTTTTATTTTTTAGAATATTATAAAATTGTATTTAGCTCGTTGAAATGCATAATTGATTCATATTTTTAATTTGTATTTTTCTTTTTCTTTTGTTCAATTAATCGTGAGTAACTGGCCTTAAATTGTTATTGTACCATTTGTAAGGTATCAAACGAAAATTATAATCAAATTGACATACTACTACAGTATATGGTTATGAATTTTAGTAGTCGAATTTAATTGTGTGTCGAAATTCAATTTTAAAACCGTGAGAGTTACTGTCATTACTCGTAAGGTCTTCTAAGTACGTCTTTTTTTATTACCTTAATTCGTGTAACTGATTTAATTAAATACTTAAATACTACCTTGAACTTAAAGGATTTTATAATAATAATAATGATAATAATAATAATAACAACAATAATTGACTCAAAAGATTTTATAACCCTAAACCCATCTTAAATTATTATACATTATTTTTAAACTTTGTTAATTCAAAAACCTCCCAAATCCCTACATACACACGCATGTATGCGCACTATATATATATATATATATATATATAATACACAAACCTTATGCTAAAATCATTGGATGTCACAATAAACTATTTCATAGCGTGTAAGTGCTAACTATGCTATTTATATAGTCCTACGCATTTTTGCTTACTATATATAAATTTTTGCTCATGCATTTATTCAGTTACTTGAACAATCTTATCAGCTAATCTGTCCCTCGAAATTGTAAAATACACACTTTGCACCTAATACACACTAGACCACAGGTCTATACATCATCCATTACGTAATTCGATTTTCTACCTACAATAGTCAATAAAATTAGTTACGAATTGTACTATCATGGTAACCTTGAAAATCCATGAACTTTAAAATTTATATTTTTCCCTTTTATCTACTCTATTCATTATGTACGTAATTTTTCCCACAGAAAAATAAAATTTTGTAAAAAATTTTTAACAATATCATTGTTTGTCTAACTTAATTGTTTGTCTAAATTAACGTATTAATCCTTTTATTCTGTTTGCATAAAATTAAAGTTTTAATCTTTGAATTTTTATATTTTATAATAGCCCTCAGAGCGAGTGTCATGTTAAAAATTTGATTACTCTGCATTGTACTCAAGCACGCGAAATCGTTCTGTATAAAATGTATTGTAAAGAAAAATTCATCTAACTTGAATTAGTTAGGATGTTATTCTCTTAATTCGATTGTATTAATTGTACCCTATTATATTATTGTATACATATCATTTTAAATGGGAGAGCAATGTAAAAATGAACAATGAATAATCAATATTCATTTTTACATAAGAACCAAAATCGCTTAACGCGAGTTTGGATAAAAATTTTATTTGTAGCTTTCTATTTTCGTTCGTGTCACAACCCTACGATCTACCATTTCTATGGTTTAGTCGTATCCATTTTCCATTTTTCATTTGTTATAGAAATTATAATTAATTATGGTTGTCTTGCATTTCACCCTCGACCCTAGATTATGCATACACATTGCATATAACAGGATTGGAACCCGTAGTTGTACTTCTTAGTCATTAATACCCACTCTGTCTCTAATTCGTTCTTGTAAATCTTCCTAATGATTTGTACTATACGTACAAATTCAATAACTATGACGTCACATTTTCCCGTCATTAATTTCCCTTCATCATATCTCTAGTATTCAATGTATGAAAATTCTTTATCATCATAATAAAAACTGTACACTCTATAGAAGTCATTATTTATATGCTATGTACTTTCTATTATATTTCTAACATCTTAATTGTCTATTAATATGAAACACTGTAACAAAAGAAAGTTATAGTAACTGTTTAATTATAATTAACTGTAATACTTTAATTTAATATAATGTAATGTACTTTAATGAAACTGTACTTAATGATGTAATGTACTAAATGACGTAGTCAATGTACTTAATGGAATTGTAGTTAACGATAATAAATTAATTGGTAATTATAATCATAGTTACAGTAGACCAAAATTACAATGTACTCAATGTCCGACCCGACATTATGTCACCATAAGGAATGTAGAATCGGCGATACTGTGTTATTTTTTATTATTATTTTTCCGTTGGAATAAATTTTGATGTGCTTTCTACTTTGCCAAATAATTGATGACCTGTTGTTTTTTAAAATCTCATAATCATTTTTTTAGATTTAGCTTAATAATGAATCCTGAGTAACTTTTGCCATGTCATGTTTTGTATACATTCTTTCTTCGTTATAAAGATGAAGTCATGTCTTGCCTAAGCATTTAATTGTAAATCTTAAACCTTTAATTTTTACTCATATGCATATTTTAGTGTAAAGATGCATAGTTCAATTTCCACTTTTAGTTAACTTGGCAGATCATGATAACTCAGATCTGAAAATATGCAATTTAAGATAAAAATATGGCTTCATCTTCAAATATCTTGTTTATTCGTTTAAACCTTAACACAGCTAAAAGATTTACTTTATTTTCAAATATTGTGCAAAAATAATGCAGCCTCTTCAACATTTAATAATGATGATGTTAGTAGAATCGGGGTATATAAACCCCACCAATTTCTTCCATGTTTATTCTGATTCCAACTACGAGGCTGAGCATTACCTGTAACAGTTTAGGAGTAAAACACAGTAAGAAAAAGTCTTTATCTTCTCCTTCGAGCCGTGCTCTCTTCAGGAAACTTAGTCATTAGAATCTCCCGATAAGTTACAAGAAGAATCGGGGAGAAACCTCAAAGAATTTAATAAGCCTCTCAGAATCCTCCGAGCCACTAAAGAAGAACTCGGAGAGTAGTATAGAAGAAACTACTGCGAGTAACAGATCCGTTGCTGCCTCCTAACCAGAACCCCCGTCGACTTCGAACCAACCCAGGGCCATAGACGGAGGGGTTAAATATATATATATATATATATATATATATGAGATATTCCGCGCAAGACGAGAAAGAGAAAACAACAAATGAAAAAATGAAGTACCACCTGGGAATCGAACCCGGGATCTTCCGATTGCCGGTCAGACGCGATAACCACTACACCATGACTTCACTCTTCCAAATGCCGTAATTCCTCTACATACTCGCAGAAACCATGCCCCAAGGGGGCACCTCCCGCATGCCGTAACTTATATACATTCAACTGCAAAGAACACGCAGTATAAATAACGTAAAGAACGACGCTTGTATAGGAGATATTCCGCGCAAGACGAGAAAGAGAAAACAACAAATGAAAAAATGAAGTACCACCTGGGAATCGAACCCGGATCTTCCGATTGCCGGTCAGACGCGATAACCACTACACCATGGACTTCACTCTTCAAATGCCGTAATTCTTCTACATACTCGCAGAAACCAATGCCCCAAGGGGGCACCTCCCGCATGCCGTAAACATTATATACATTCAACTGCAAAGAACACGCAGTATAAATAACGTAAGAACGACGCTTGTATAGGAGATATTCCGCGCAAGACGAGAAAGAGAAAACAACAAATGAAAAATGAAGTACCACCTGGGAATCGAACCCGGGATCTTCCGATTGCCGGTCAGACGCGATAACCACTACACCATGGACTTCACTCTTCCAAATGCCGTAATTCCTCTACATACTCGCAGAAAACCAATGCCCCAATGGGGCACCTCCCGCATGCCGTAACATTATATACATTCAACTGCAAAGAACACGCAGTATAAATAACGTAAAGAACGACGCTTGTATAGGAGATATTCCGCGCAAGACGAGAAAGAGAAAACAACAAATGAAAAATGAAGTACCACCTGGGAATCGAACCCGGGATCTTCCGATTGCCGGTCAGACGCGATAACCACTACACCATGGACTTCACTCTTCCAAATGCCGTAATTCCTACATACTCGCAGAAACCAATGCCCCAAGAGGAATACGCATTTGGAAGAGTGAAGTCCATGGGTAGTGGTTATCGCGTCTGACCGGCAATCGGAAGATCCCGGGTTCGATTCCCAGGTGGTATTCATTTTTTCATTTGTTGTTTCTCTTTCTCGTCTTGCGCGGAATATCTCCTATACAAGCGTCGTTCTTTACGTTATTTATACTGCGTGTTCTTTGCAGTTGAATGTATATAATGTTACGGCATGCGGGAGGTGCCCCTTGGGGCATTGGTTTCTGCGAGTATGTAGAGGAATTACGGCATTTGGAAGAGTGAAGTCCATGGTGTAGTGGTTATCGCGTCTGACCGGCAATCGGAAGATCCCGGGTTCGATTCCCAGGTGGTACTTCATTTTTTCATTTGTTGTTTTTCTCTTTCTCGTCTTGCGCGGAATATCTCCCTATACAAGCGTCGTTCTTTACGTTATTTATACTGCGTGTTCTTGCAGTTGAATGTATATAATGTTACGGCATGCGGGAGGTGCCCCTTGGGCATTGGTTTCTGCGAGTATGTAGAGGAATTACGGCATTTGGAAGAGTGAAGTCCATGGTGTAGTGGTTATCGCGTCTGACCGGCAATCGGAAGATCCCGGGTTCGATTCCCAGGTGGTACTTCATTTTTTCATTTGTTGTTTTCTCTTTCTCGTCTTGCGCGGAATATCTCCTATACAAGCGTCGTTCTTTACGTTATTTATACTGCGTGTTCTTTGCAGTTGAATGTATATAATGTTACGGCATGCGGGAGGTGCCCCCTTGGGCATTGGTTTCTGCGAGTATGTAGAGGAATTACGGCATTTGGAAGAGTGAAGTCCATGGTGTAGTGGTTATCGCGTCTGACCGGCAATCGGAAGATCCCGGGTTCGATTCCCAGGTGGTACTTCATTTTTTCATTTGTTGTTTTCTCTTTCTCGTCTTGCGCGGAATATCTCCTATACAAGCGTCGTTCTTTACGTTATTTATACTGCGTGTTCTTTGCAGTTGAATGTATATATATATATATATATATATGCATATATATATATATACATATATATATATATATATATATACATGCATATATATATATATATATATATATATATATATCATTGAGTAGTCTCGAGATCGGTCTCGGTCTCGAGACCGATCTCGAGACCCAATTTGCAGATCTCGATCTCGATCTCGGTCTCCGCATTTAGATCTCGGTCTGGATCTCGGTCTCGACAGACGCGGTCTCGGTTTTTCTCCCCGAGACCTTTCGAGACCTCTCGAGACCGTAATGAGAAATACATGTTATTGGCATACTCATGATGGTGGCTTGGTTGAACAGACACAATTCAGAATGTTTATGAAAGTTTGTAAAAGTAAGGGACTCTCGGTATTCACTAATCAGTCACCCTGTTTTGAGTTGCCACGTTTGTCTTGCGGGTGTTTGTGGGTCTGGATTTTTTTTAGGTTAGCGCTACAAAAAAAATTTGTCCCCCCGCGACCGTCAGATTAATTTTATTGAAAATGGAAACACTAAACAGAGAATTATTTATATATTATTTATTTATTTATTTATTTATTATTTATATTTATTCATTATACCGGTATATTTTTATCATTAAAATTCATTATAGATCTCTTGGGCTCAGTGGATGTTGAATTAGTTATATATATATATATATATATATATATATAATATATATATATATATATATATATATATATATATTAGGGTGGTCCTCAAAAACGAATTTTTTATTTTTACTGCTCCCACCCGATAAAGTAGTTCCACTTCATAAAAAAATTATTTTGGCAAAGTTTTTACCAGATCCGATAATATTTAGGGGTGGCTGTCAAACTTAAATTTTGAACGAAATCCTTAAAATGGGCAAAATCTGCAGCATCTAAATTTGCTGGCCACTTGTGGTACCTATCTGAGGAAATGGTGGGATTGGCACTGTTTGATGCTTCTGTATCAGTAGACACAAAAAGATTAATTGTAAAGGGAATTAATGAGACAGAAGGCAGCCTAAAATGTCCTAAACGTGTGAGCCTTCGTCAAGATCATCTCCCAACATTGGATTCCTTGAGCACGAGAAACTCTTTCAAGCTTATACGGGCCCTCAATATCAATACTGCATTTATGCAAAAAGACCCGTCAACATGGGACTCAGATGATGAGTTTCAAGAGGCTCTTCGGAAAGTTGAAAACATCAAGGTCGTGAACGACAATGCCGAACGCGGGATTGCACTTATCCAGGATTATAGTGGAAAAAACACTAAGAATGAAGAACAACTTCAATACCTATTGAAAGTCGTGGAGCAACACAGGAATAAATATCCTGAACCTACTAAGAAGATCTTAAACAGTGAGCTACAGTGAGTGGTCTTGCCAGCCATGACGATTCAAAATAGTACGTCATCAGTGTTATGTATAACGCTTATAATTTAAAATATATATGCAAATAAAAATCTTTTAACTACACATTATATCAGTGGTTCCCAAGTGGTGATCCATGGATCCCTGGGGGCCAACTGAGATTGTTCAGGGGGTCAATAGAAAACCCCCGCCTTGAGCGGGTAATACCCATCGTAATGGGGGGGGGACTCACGGGCAGTTTTGTGGTAACTTCAAGCTTCGACAGCCACCTCTAATTATTATCCGATCGAGCTCAAATTGAAGCAGAATTATTTTCTTATTAAGTGGAACAACTTTATTGGGTGGGAGCATGTAAATTACCAAAAAAAATATCGCCCCTATGAGGGAGGACCACCCTAATATATATATATATATATATATATATATATATATATATATTATTTAGACCTTATGCTAATTGCCATGCCTCTGTTTATAGTACCGATATGTCAATTTATTTTTCATATAAATGGTGTTGGAAAAATGCTATACAGGAAGCTCAAGCACGGAGAATGAGCAGATACAGAGAGACAGCGCTCATTCTCACAGAAGCGATGACGAAATAAAACAGTCAAACCAAAGTTCCGAGACTAATGGCAAAATATCAAAGCTATCGGTCCAAGCAGAAGAACGTTGAAACTGGGAAGATTTTGAACGGCAGGGAACAGTTGCTGCGGTACCTCTTAGAGATCGATGAATCTCATATTTTAGACAACTGCTCTCCAATAAAGTTTTGGCACCAGAAAAGGGATAAATTCTCATCACTGGCCAATATTGCCATGACTGTTTTAACAGTGCCTGCCTCTAATGCTCCAATTGAGCGTGTATTTAGCCATGGAGGCATAATAATGAGGCCCCACAGAAGTTGAACTTCAGCAGATCTTCTGAGCATGCTGATGTTCCTTAAGTGTAATGAGCACCTATCATGCTTTAAGTAAATGCACACGTCAAACTGGGTAGTGGTAGTGGGTACGTTCATTAAACCTTCTGTAACAGATATAAAAGAAGTAAATAAATAAAAAGTATGTATATATATATATTCATTTTTTAATTTATAGGTTACACTTTTTGCATTCAACACACTACATCTGAGAAAGTAGTTATTAGTTTATTAATATACTTAACATAGTCTAATTTCCATAGTAGTGTAAAACAAATTGAAAGGGCATGAGCTTGGTCTCGATCTCGATCTCGGTCTCGAATTTTAAGGGTCTCGATCTCGGAAGGTAGATCTCGATCTCGAACCTTTGATCTCGGTCTCGATCTTGGTCTCACAGGATCAGGTCTCGGTCTCGGT
>JAJOZX010013078.1:17500-22500 GCA_023014485.1 Bathynomus jamesi
ATACTATATGGTTATTATATTTGGTTATTAGTACAACACAAGTACATGAGCACATACGAGATAATTTATTTACGAAATAATATGTTACAATATGTTATAAATTTGAAATCAGAGGGACAGGAGGTTTTCACGTTTTCAGATGTTTGATTTATGCTGATTTGCGAATTGCGTACACTTGCATAAGCATTTATGAATATCTTGCGAGGGGTGAACGCACTTAAAAATAAAAAAATAAAAATGAAAAAAATAATACGAGAACGTATTTGAGCGTTTTCGAACGAATGCCTAAAGTTTTGCATTTCACGAGCAAAAATGAATATTTAATAAAATTGACATACGATAATGGTCAAGATAAGATATGGACGTATGGGGGCGGGGGATATGGTCGAATAATAGTTATATTTATACTACATAACATATAAATAATGACTTCTATAGAGTGTACAGTTTTTATTATGATGATAAAGAATTTCATCATACATTGCATACTAGAGATATAATGAAGGGAAATTAATGACGGGAAAATGTGACGTATGGATGAATATGGTTGAATAATAATATTTATACTACATAACACCACAACATTATTACTAAAGAATTTACCATACATTGAATACGGAAGATGTCCAAATACTAAGAACGTGATTCAGTGTACAAAGTATGGGAAACGTAAAGAGAATAAAGTTATTTTATGACGTCCTAGTGTATAAGTCATTATTAGAAAAGATGAATTAGAAAAATACAGTAATGAATAAAGAAGTACAAATCGAAATTCTATCCAAAACTCGCTTAGGCGATTTTTGGTTTCTTATGTAAAAATGAACATTCAAACATAAAAACTATACGAACATAAGTACTGCATGCAGACAATGAATCCACATAATGATGGTGTAGGAATTGTTCATTGTTCAATTTTTACATATATATATATATAATATATATATATATATATATATATTATATATATATGTATATATATATGTATATATGATAGAAACGATATATGTATATATATATATATATATATATATATATATATATATATATATATATATATAATATATATATGCATATATATATATATATATATATATATATATATATATATATATATATATATGCATATATATATATATATATTATATATATATAATATATATGCATATATATATATATATATGTTAACCCCCCTTTTATGGCCCTGAGTCGGTTCGGATCGACGGGGGTTCTAGTTAGGAGGCTGCAACGGATATTTCTTCTATAACATTCTAATTCTTTTCGGTCGCCACTCTGTTAAACTCTTGGCTATAGACTCGCCAGACTGTTATGCCAATATCTTCTATGGTGCTTGGGTTGTCTCTTAATTTGGGCAAAGGGTCGCCAATTTTTAATTCTTCTCTTTTTATAATACTCTGATACTTTCTCTGATACTTTCTCTGATACTAAAATTATCGACTTTTCTTTTATAACTTGTCGACTTAACTGACTGAGTTCCTGAAGAGAACAAGGCTCGAAGGAAAAAGATAAAAACTTCTTTTACTGAAATTTACTTCTTAAAAATTTACAGTTAGTTCTCTGAATTTACAGGGGTAGAGGTTCGACCTCTTTCGACCATGGCTCAGGCCGGAATCTAAAAAGTTAAGGAGGCAAGGGGCCTCTGCCCCCTCCTCGCAGCAAGGCTGCTAACAAGGAGTCGTAATGAAGTGCTAATATGAAGAACTCTAATAAAGAAGTGCTAGTATAATATAAACTTAAATGTTTTGGGGTAGGACAGTTGAAGGTTAAATTTCCCCCCTTTTTAAACACATGATCAGATGTTTTGAAAGATAAAAATAAAAACTAATTTGTATTTTTCGCCGAGTCTACATTTATGAAGGCGATATCATTTCGTAATAGTACACATAAGTACAAATTAAGTACACGACTGAGTACGTATTAATTTTGGTTCATTACGATTACAATTATGGGTTACTTCACATTCACTTGTTGTTTAATTACACTTCCATTTTAAAGTACATTCTTACATTATAAATTAAATCATTACATTTAATTACAGTTTCATTGAAGTACATTACAAGTTATTATTAATTACAGTATTACAGTTAATTACAATTTTTGCAATTTGTTAATTGACATATTTAATACAGAAGTAATCTGAATAGGTAATACAATTTAAATAATGGAGAGTTCTCCGTTGTTCTATAATTTACAGGGGATTAACAACAATGTTATATATTTATAGTTAACAATAATTACGCCAAATTATGTCAAATATTATTAGAAGAAGGGTTGGTTATTATAGTTTGAAAGTCTAATTAGCCAGCGATGAGGAAAGCGGAGAAACAATACGGTGTACTTTTCATTGGAAAGTACACGGACATTAATGATAACGTAACACATAAGTAACGGAATTTGAATGACAATTAGGTAGAAGTAGTAAGTACAGGTAATGAGAACGTGGATAACTATGTGCCTAAGTAGATAATAACTAGTAGCCTGGCAGGGAACAATATGGTATATTATAATAATATAACATCACATCTTAACGTTATAAATTGGTAGCAGAGGCAAGAGAGAAGAATTCGAATTCAGAGGCTCGCTTTTGACGACGTAATCGGAATTCGACCCTTCGTCTCAGCAATAATAAACAACTTGCGAGAGGTGAAATAATAAAGAAAATAAAACGTAAAAAGAATACATGTACGTAATCATGATCGTCAATAGACATGTACGACTGCACACAGTAGTGTACACATATCATTCGTCACACAATAGGTTGTGTGCGTAATATAGACACGAGTAAACATAGACTGATAAGTTGATAGGGCATAAGTAGACAATAGGTAGATGAATGAATAAGTAATAAAATTAATAAAGGATAGCGGTCAAGAAAGAACATGAATGTAAGAATGAGTATGATTGAATAATGATATTTATACTACATAACACCACAACATTATTACTAAAGAATTTACCATACATTGAATACGGAAGATGTCCAAATACTAAGAACGTGATTCAGTGTACAAAGTATGGGAAACGTAAAGAGAATAAAGTTATTTTATGACGTCATAGTGTATAAGTCATTATTAGAAAAGATGAATTAGAGAGATACAGTAATGAATAAAGACGTACAAATCGAAATTCTATCCAAAAACTCGCTTAGGCGATTTTGGTTTCTTATGTAAAAATGGACATTCGAACATAAAACTATACGAACATAAGTTCTGCATGAAGACAATGAATCCATATAATGACGGTGTAGGAATTGTTCATTGTTCACTTTTTACATATATATATATACATATATATATATATATATATATATATATATATATATATATATATATACATACACACATATACAGTACTGGCCAAATTATTAGGAATTTTTTTTAAATTTCATTTTTTGGTATAAAATGTTAAATTAAACCAATTTTAAAAGTTGAAAAGTTATTTATTTCTACACAAGAATACATGGTCATTATTTAGCAATAGTTTAGTACTTAGTTTGACCCACCTT
This sequence comes from Bathynomus jamesi, assembly GCA_023014485.1. Classification (NCBI taxonomy): domain Eukaryota; kingdom Metazoa; phylum Arthropoda; class Malacostraca; order Isopoda; family Cirolanidae; genus Bathynomus; species Bathynomus jamesi. Next base: position 21,024 of record JAJOZX010013078.1, read on the forward strand.
AGCTGCCATAATGGCTGCGACACGCTTCGGCATGCCATGAATCAATTTTTTGCATAATTCTTTAGTCGAACGAAGCGTGTTTGTTCGTCAGTTGTCGTTTGGTTGTCGTGCGATGCGGGTGTGTTTCTCTTTCTTTTACGTGTCATTGTAACTACCGTTTAATTTAAATAGTGTATTTACCCAATTTCGGCAATTATTTGTTACAGTTTTTAAGTGAATTTGAAAATGGGGCGAAAGAATGACTTGAGTCCACGGAAAATTGGGCAAATACAGGTTTTATTAACTTCTTCTACATTTAAACAAAAGGAAATCGCTGCCAAACTCCATGTTTCACCAGAGTCAGTACTTCGTATTAAGAAAAAAATGGTATTTGGAGAAAATGTAGGCCCCAAAAGGGTTGGAAGATGCGGCAGAAAAAGGGTAACGACTCCAAGAACTGATAGACAGATTGCAATTTTGTCTCTTAGAAATAGAAGAGCTACTTGCAAAAACATTTCCAGTAGTCTAGCGGCTGATGGCATCAATATTAGTCGTAGAACAGTCAACAGGAGGCTTCTAACTGCCGGCTTCAAAGCCTACCGCCCAAGGAAGAAGCCCAGGCTCACTGAGGCTATGAAGAAGGCACGTTTTGCATGGGCAAAGGAACACATTAACTGGACTAGTGAGGATTGGGAACAGGTGAGAATAATATTTAACATTAAATAGAATGTTAATACAGTAAATACAGTATGCATAGAAGTGTATTTACAGTACGTGATAAAACTGCAGTAAAAATATCTGTAAAGCAGCAAGTCATACTGTACTTCGTTTTAGCTGTACTTCATACGCTATGCACTGACTCTTTCACAGGGCTTTCTTTGATTGCAGGTGGTGTTCTCCGATGAGTCAACGATTGCCGTGCTTGACGATCGTGTTCAAAGTGTAAGAAGGAGGCCTGGAGAAGAATTTTTGCCTGAGTGTCTGATGAAAACGGTGAAATTTCCACAAAAGATCATGGTTTGGGGAGCAATTTCTGTGCATGGAACTAGTCGTTTGAGCATTGTTGAGGGGAATATGAACCATGTCAAGTATATAGAAGTACTAAGAAGACGTCTACTGCCTCAAATAAGGGAATGGTATGGTAATAGACGTTGGATTTTTCAACAAGACTCAGCTCCATGCCACACGGCAAAGTCGGTTAAAAAATGGTGTCATGAAAATAGTGTTCGGTTGCTCCCATGGGCTGGAAATTCTCCAGACATGAACCCAATCGAAAGTTTATGGTGTATTTTAAAGGACGTAATCCATGAAACGCCGATAACAACAAAACACCAACTCATAGAGCGACTTATTCAAGTCTGGTTTCACTCTACACGTATTAAGGAATTATGCAAAAAATTGATTCATGGCATGCCGAAGCGTGTCGCAGCCCTTAAGGCAGCTAAGGGGGGTCAAACTAAGTACTAAACTATTGCTAAATAATGACCATGTATTCTTG
>JAJOZX010013078.1:25000-32500 GCA_023014485.1 Bathynomus jamesi
GACATTGCTCATGAGAATGCTATACAGCTTATAAAAATAGAAGATAAGAAATTCTTGAAAATGCAACGTGAGAAAGGACGTCATGGAAAAATGGGTACCATTGATAAGGCTGTTGCTAAAAAAGAGCAAAGAGCAGCAGAAAAGCAACAACGTTATGAAAAGAGGAAATCAGAAGAAGAGATCAAAAGAAAGAAGAATGAAGAGGCTGTCATACTCACCAGTACATCATCAGAATCAGAATCAGAGGAGAGTAAAAGTGATGAATCTGGTTTCTGTGCTGCACAACCTTCAACATGGAAAAGTAAGGTAGGCAAACGTAGAAAATTGTTTGATGATAAATTATTAGGAAGTCTTGATGTTGCAAAATTGAGTGACAGAAATGCGTCTCTAGTTTTAATGCCAACAATCAGACATCGCTTGAATGGGGCATCTGCGAACAAATAAAATGCGTGTGTTTCGATACAACGGCAGCCAATACTGGTCCTAGAAATGGTGCAGCTATTCTTCTAGAACAAAAATTCGACAACGATTTATTGTGCCTGGCATGTCGACACCACATATTTGAAATTATGCTGGAAGCTGTTGTTTCAAAGTCTTTATCACCATCTTCTGGCCCAGATATAGTCCTTTTTAAGAAGTTCAGAGAAAAATGGTCAAGCATTAATAAGGAGGACTACGAAACAGTATTATCAGATCCAGATATCTATGAAAATATTCATGATATCAAAGATGACATAATTATATTTGCAGCAAATCAACTAGACACATTCCAACCAAGAGATGATTACCTAGAACTATTGCAGTTAACAATTATTTTTTTGGGAAGTGAACCAAAAGGTGGAATCAAATTTAAACATCCAGCGGGACTTCATCGGGCTAGGTGGATGGCCAAAATTACATATTCATTAAAATTTTTTGTTCAAATCTCAGTTCAAAATTTCAGTAAAAGACAAAAAAGGACTAAAAGACATCTGTCTATTTGCTACTCGGTTATATGTAAAGGCATGGTTTACAGCTCCTGTGCCATCTTGCGCTCCTCGTCTTGATCTGGAATTATTACAGAATCTTGTAGTCTACAAACAAATAAATGACACAATTGCATTTGTTGCTATTAAAAAACTGTTAGGTCACCTCTGGTACCTATCAGAAGAACTGGTAGCGTTGGCCTTTTATGATGATGAAGTGCCTACTGAAACAAAAAATAAAATGGTAAAGGCCTTGCAAAATAAAACAGAAACTCTTCCTGCAAAACGGGCTTTTCTAGATCCTGCACTTATTCTAACGAAGAAATTAGAAGATTTTGTCACATCAATTACTCAAAGATCCTTTACAATAACAGAATTTAGTTCAAAATTTTTACTCAAAGATGCTAAAGAATGGCATAATGATGAAGAGTTTAACTCCGCTAAGAAATCTATCAAACAGTGGAAAGTCGTGAATGATATAGCGGAAAGAGGAGTAAAATTAATGGATGAATATAATAAAATACTAATACATGACGAAGATCAAAAACAATTCTTACTACAAGTAGTGAAAAACTACAGGGCTGTTTACCCTGATAGAAAAAAAGAAACATTGATGAAGTAAGGACAGCTAATGTCTCAAATATCATGTTAGTTTAATTATGCATGCTTGTGATTATGGTAGGACCTACGGGGGAGCTTTCCACATTAAAAAAAAGCAATGCGCCTTGTACTGTACCTCCTGGGTGGTGTGGAAAAATTTGACAATTTGAGTCGTTCTGTCAATTTTTAATTGCTGGTAGCAACCCTTAAAAATTAAAAATTTGCTAAAATATTTTAGGATAGTTATTTTTATGCTGAAATGAACCATTTAAAGGGTTGAACACATTAAGATATAAAAATTTTTTTTTTACCCCTATATTTCAATCGCCCTAATATATATATATATATATATATATATGATGAATAAAACCACGAAGGAAAGGAAACACAAATGGTGCTCAAGCGCTTTCGTCTAATGACATCCTCAGGAACACTCAGTGTTCCTGAGGATGTCATTAGACGAAAGCGCTTGAGCACCATTTTGTGTTTCCTTTCCTTCGTGGTTTTATTCATCATAAATATTTTTCACGTGTTACTTTCGTGAAATAATTTCATAATATATTATATATATATATATATATATATATATATATATATATGCATATATATATATATATATATATATATATATATATATAGGCATATATATGCATATATATATATATATATATATATATATATATATATATATATATATATATTATATATATATATATATATATGCTAGATATATGCATATATATATATATATATATATATGCATATATATATATATATATATGCATATATAATTATATATATATATTAGGGTGTTTCATAAATTAAAAGTTTGGAAAAATTTTAATCCACATGGATCCCCTTGTTCCATTTGCTGAGGAGACTGATAAACCGAAGTATTAATTCAATAGTTTAAAGTTTACGGGTCCCCAGTTTGATGCTCTGGCAGATCATAAACAGAAAAAATTAAACAAAAATCTGTCAATGAATTTTTATTCAACAAACGAGTACCATTTCACTACACATTTTCACAAAGATACAAAAAACATAACCACTTCTTGCGAATCATTTGTCCATGAAATCCTTCTTGGTTTTATTCGGGTATTTCGCCCTATGCTGCATCACAGTTTTGAGCAAATACTGCTTCTGCTCTTCGTTCTTCGTCAGAGAACAGTTGAACTCTTTGGTGAGCGCGATGGCTCTTTCGGCCCGATCGTTGACGACAGAGATTTTGTTAACAGTTGCCGCTGCTTGCTTGAAGCCCTCTACTTCAGTCCACTCGGCAACTGGCTTTTTCAAGAATTCTGTGTCCAAGTCGAATGCATGGAAGAAAGCCATCGTCTTTCCTTCACGAACTCCGCCAGGTGTTTCGAGGCAAGATTCCTGACGTTCTTCCCTTGGGGTCGCTTGAGTTCCTTTTTCGATGCGGGCTTACCCAAACTGACGACCATCTGACCTTTTCTTCATCTGCCACATCTGCGTCGAAGAACGCCATGGCAATAAGAGTCTCAGAGATGTACCATAGTGTCGAGACATGGCTTCTTGCGCAGCGTTAACACACGAATATCCCAACATGGCAAAGGCTTCCGCGTCACGCAGAAATTCCAGATCAACTGCGGCAGCCTTGCTTGAGGTTGCAGCACGAGTCCGACCTCGGATGTAGACGAGGGACACGAAGAGTCCTACGGCTGTCAGAGCTTCCAACTCGTGACTCGACATCTTGAACTGCTTCTTCAGTAGAATTACTTTCAAGGAGTAGATGGCTATCGCCATCCATCGAGCGTGATGGTAAGCGCCAGGGGCTCTGAGAGGGAAATCCACCACTTTTGCTTCTCCCAGGAAGATGAGAACCAACTGTAGCAGTTCCTTGTAGTCATCGCGCTGATGCGACGTGCTCACCATCCCTCTCACCAGCAGGACTGACTTCTCCCTCAGTTCCCTCATAGAGTCATTGACTTGAGCAAAATCGTACGGCCGCACGTCCAACCGGTCGATGAACTTCCATTGTGCCTGAAACCTCTTGAAAACGGGTATATCGGGGCCACTTGAAGGGCCGTATGCACGCTTGAAGACGGAGCTGAGGATGACTTCATAGATGTGATGCCGACAAGGGAAGTACATGAGTTCTCTGCCAAGACCTTTCTCAATCAGGACGCAGGCCCCGATATGAATCCCGGTGTTCGACGCTGTCGTGTCGAAAGACAGTCCCCGCACGCGCTCTTCCATCCTGTGTTCCTTGACCAAATCCAAGCAAACTCGCGCTATCTTCTCGCCGGTTCCGGACGTCACCTTAGGAACGCCGAGCAACTTCTCCTTGCCGTCGCCAGAGACGAGGACGGCGATCCGGTCAACGCTCTCCTTCCATTGCTCATTGTCAGGTAGGAGCTTACCGTCCCAATGCAAGACAAGAGGCTGACCAGGACAAACTTCGTCGGATTGATAACTTTCAGCAGCCACCTTCCTGAGAGCCTTGCGTGTGCGGTACATGGTACTGGCAGAAATGGACAGTTCATCCAAGTTAAAACCTAGTGATTTAGCCGCTGCAGCGTACGACATAGCTGAATCGCGGTACGAAATATTCAGCCGATCGTAGGTAGTCGTCACATCCTGTGAGATCAGATTTCTGCGTCGCTTCTTGGTATTTCCCTTGGAGGAGGATGGAAAAACTTCCACGGTTGGGTCAACGACATCTGAGTCAGTCTCTGACGAAGTTGAAATCACTAAAGCCCCCGTATCTTCTGCAGCTCCTTGTTCCTTCCTGGCCTTCTCCTGTTGTTCCTTAATCTTGTCCAGCCTCTTCCTTTTCCTAATCTCCTTATAGTGAAGCTTCATGTCAACAGGGCCCATGCTGCAGGAATTTGGATCTTCACGCTGCATGTCGAGAAAGTGGATGTCCTCCTGATTCTTCATCATTTCCTTAGCCTGTGAATGAGCAATGTCCATGATCTCCTTGAACATCGCCTCCTTCACTCGGAAGGACTCTGCTTTATGTGACTTGTGCTTCACAAGCCGGTCGTATTCCTTGAAGGGATTCCATCTTCCTCAAGGCCGAATCTCGACGCATCATGGGGATTCTCGCTCTCTCCCAAAATATGAGACAGGCATCCAGGCACAGGTTCAGGCATTTAGTACGTCCAAATTTTTGCTCCTTTTGGTGGTAAAAGTACTTTTTGAGTACTTGCAACTGAGTTGGAAGGCCACTTGATGTGATGTTCGCATCCGTCTGGCCAATAAGAAACACTTCTGTTTTCGCTCTGGTAGACACCTGGAAAAGAAAACAAACTAAATAATTCCACAGAAATAATTTCACATCGTAATTAATTTCATTAATTAAATAAAGAAAAGCAGTAACTGGGACTCGAACCAGTGTCATAGCCGTTTGGCGGCATCGCTCAAGTCGGCGTACACAGCACGCTATCCACTACACCATCTAGGGAGTGGATAGCGTGCTGTGTACGCCGACTTGAGCGATGCCGCCAAACGGCTATGACACTGGTTCGAGTCCCAGTTACTGCTTTTCTTTATTTATAAAACTGATACGTGTACACTACGTTCTCTTTGACAATTCATTAATTAAATAAATTTCAATACCGCAGTAAAATTACATTAATTAGTATCATAAATAATTACCAGCTTAGTTGTCCAATATGCAACAGACTAATAAATTTCATGTAATATTAATAATAAATATCACTACCACAGTAAAATGACAAATTAAATAATAATAAATTTCAATACCACAGTAAAATGAGATAATTAGTAGCATATAATTACCTCCATAGTTGTCCAATAGGCTATACAACACGAACCGCTCAAGTGACGAAGAAAACCGTCTTCACTGCAGGCAGGCGAGAAATGAACTGACAAAAAGTCGTCAAAGTTGGGGACCTCTAAATGCAGCGCGATCTTGTTCAAACTTGCACAAACGTGTTTTCTTGTTCTTTAGAATACGGAGAAACGTGTGGATTAAAACTCCAAGCTCATTTTTATTTTACCCTATAGGTATGAAACACCCTAATATATATATATATATTATATATATATATTAGGGTGATTCAAAAAAATCAGTTTTTTTTTTAATTGTTCAACCTGTATTTTTGTTCCCTATGAAAAAAAAGTAGTGTATGCCAAATTTGGTGAATTTTAAATAAAATTTTCTATGTGCTACCAGGCGTCAAAGTTTCCCTTTTTTTCAATTTGTTTGTTTTTGCAACTTATGATTTTATGTTTAATTGTTTATATTTCCGAATTTTTAATTAATGGTTTATATACTAGCTTGCTTTTAATTGTTGTTTGGAACTCGTAATTTTGATATGGAAGCTAGGCCTAACTCACCATCACCTAGTTGCTCAGTTGGGAGAAGTTCTACAAGAAAAGAAACTGAAGTATGGCTAATTGGGCAGCCCTCTGCAGTACTAAAAACATCCGTATTACCATCTGAGAAGGAAATGATGGCCCTCTTCATGCACTACAGATATATTAAAAAGCAAGGCATTAGAGAATCATGCTGCTCTACTGCATATGATGTGCTAGCAGTTGGGAAAAAAGCAGGAATACCAGCAAAACAAAGAGTACATGTAGTAGATAAAATTCAAGGAATACTGAAGGAATGACAGCTGCTTAAGAAAAACAAAGTAAACAAATTGAAAAGATCACAAAATTTAAATAATAAAGAAGAAAAATGGAAAGATAAACTGGAAAACTTATTTGACATTGCTCATGAGAATGTTATGCAGCTTATAAAAATAGAAGATAAGAAATTCTTGAAAATGCAACGTGAGAAAGGACGTCATGGAAAAAGGGTACCATTGATAAGGCTGTTGCTAAAAAAGAGCAAAGAGCAGCAGAAAAGCAACAACGTTATGAAAAGAGGAAAGCAGACGAAGAGATCAAAAGAAAGAAGAATGAAGAGGCTGTCATACTCACCAGTACATCATCAGAATCAGAATCAGAGGAGAGTAAAAGTGATGAATCTGGTTTCTGTGTTGCACAACCTTCAACATGGAAAAGTAAGGTAGGCAAACGCAGAAAATTGTTTGATGATAAATTATTAGGAAGTCTTGATGTTTCAAAATTGAGTGACAGAAATGCGTCTCTAGTTTTAATGCCGACAATCAGACATCGCTTGAATGGGGCATCTGCGAACAAATAAAATGCATGTGTTTCGATACAACGGCAGCCAATACTGGTCCTAGAAATGGTGCAGCTATTCTTCTAGAACAAAAATTCGACAACGATTTATTGTTATATTTGAAATTATGCTGGAAGCTGTTGTTTCAAAGTCTTTATCACCATCTTCTGGCCCAGATATAGTCCTTTTTAAGAAGTTCAGAGAAAAATGGTCAAGCATTAATAAGGAGGACTAAGAAACAGTATTATCAGATCCAGATATCTATGAAAATATTCATGACATCAACGATGACATAATTATATTTGCAGCAAATCAACTAGATACATTCCAACCAAGGGACGATTACCTAGCACTATTGCAGTTAACAATTATTTTTTTGGGAGGTGAACCAAAAGTTGGAATCAAATTTAAACATCCAGCGGGACTTCATCGGGCTAGGTGGATGGCCAAAATTACATATTCATTAAAAATTTTTATGTTCAAATCTCAGTTCAAAATTTCAGTAAAAGACAAAAAAGGACAAAGATATCTGTCTATCTGCTACTCGGTTATATGTAAAGGCATGGTTTACAGCTCCTGTGCCATCTTGCGCTCCTCTTCTTGATCTGGAATTATTACAGAATCTTGTAGTCTACAAACAAATAAATGACACAATTGCATTTGTTGCTATTAAAAAACTGTTAGGTCACCTCTGGTACCTATCAGAAGAACTGGTAGCCTTGGCCTTTTATGATGATGAAGTGCCTACTGAAACAAAAAACAAAATGGTAAAGGCCTTACAAAATACAACAAACTCTTCCTGCAAAA
>JAJOZX010013078.1:37500-67500 GCA_023014485.1 Bathynomus jamesi
GTGTACATTAGAATGAAATATTGTTTACCTTTTTTTTATTTTTTGTTTGCAAATTTTTTTCAATTACTGAATTGAATTGACTTGCAAATTAAGAGAGAGAGAGTTTACAGAGAGTTTTATTTGAAGTCAGAAGGTTGCGCCAAGACGGGCAACCGCCCCAGAGATTTATAGGAATACTTGACAAGCGTTCAAGTTAGTTTCAGAATACTTGACAAGCGTTCAAGTTAGTTTCAGAATAGTTGACAAGCGTTCAAGTTAGTTTCAGAATACTTGACAAGCGTTCAAGTTAGTTTCAGAATACTTGACAAGCGTTCAAGTTAGTTTCAGAATACTTGACAAGCGTTCAAGTTAGTTTCAGAATACTTGACAAGCGTTCAAGTTAGGTTCAGAATACTTGATAGAGTTCAAGTTAGGTTCAGAATACTTGACAGAGTCCAAGTCAGAGTTTATTCCAAGTCAGAGTTATATTCGAAGTCAGAGTTTATTCCAAGTCAGAGTTATATGCCAAGTCAGAGTTATATACCAAGTCAGAGTTATATTCGAAGTCAGAGTTATATTCGAAGTCAGAGTTATATTCGAAGTCAGAGTTATATTCGAAGTCAGAGAGTTATATTCGAAGTCAGAGTTTTATTTGAAGTTAGAGAGTTCAAGTCAAAGTTAGTTTTTAAGTCGAAGTTAGTTTTCAAGTCCCAAGTTTTCAATGCAGTCAATTGAATTCAACCTTTTTTTGTTGTTCAAGAGAATTTAATTCAACCTTTTTTTGTGTTTGTGAGAAGAAAATTGACCTATCTGTCTTTTCTTTTCATGCCATTGTTACGTATATAGATATATAGTTATGTAATTCATTAATTGTCACAAAACCGTTTTTACAATTGCTTGTAACGATTTTGGTAATTATTGTAATGTATATGAGATATAAGGAACATGCCGTCCCTCCGTTTTGTTTCAATTTTTTTAATTTTTGTTCTAAGTCGTGTGACAAGCAATCTCTTTGCTTTAAAAAAAAAAAACGTAATTGTCAATTTCAGACTAAAATATCAAATAATTCAAATTCTATCAACATTCAACGAAGAAGTATGATTTTTCTACTTAACAAGCAAAAATTATTAAAACCTTTTTAATATTTTTTTTATTATATAAAAATAATTTTTAATGAAAAATTACCTGTAATTAGATTTTATAATAATTGACCTTGAACTTAAAAGATTTTATAACCCATCTTAAATTATTATACATCATTTTTAAACTTTGTTAATTCAAAAACCCTTCCAAATCCCTACACATTTGACCACAGGTCTATACATCATCCACTACGTAATTCGATTTGTACCTACAACAGTCAATAAAAATGCATGCACACTATATATATACTATATATATACACAAACCTTATGCTAAAATCATTGAATATCACAATAAAACTATTTCATTACGTAAGTGCAAACTATGCTATATAATCTTAATCATTTTTGCTTCCTAATATATCTTGCTCATGCATTTATTCAGTTAATTTAACAATCCTCTCAGCTAATGTCTCTCGAACTTATAAAATACACACTTTGTACCCAATAAACAAAAATACACACTAGACCACAGGTCTATACATCCACTACGTAATTCTATTTTTACCTACACTAGTCAATAAAAATTAGCTTATAGATTGTACGATTTATATTTTTCCCTTTCTCCTATTCATTATGAATGTAATTTTCCCCACAGAAAAAAAAAAAAAATTCTAAATTTTTTTTAACCATATCCTTGTTTGTCTAACTTAATTGGTTGTCTAAATTAATGTATTAATCCTATTAAATGTTTGTCTAAACTAAAGTATTAAACTTTGATTTTTTTATATTTTGTAAGCAAGTGTCATTTTAAAAATTTGGATACTCTGCATTGTACTCGACCACGCGAAATCGTTCTGTATAAAATTTGTATTGTAACTAATGGTACCCTGTTAGGATGTTATTTTCTCATTTGTATTGTATTAATGGTACCCTATTAAATTATTGTATAAATATAATTTTTAAAAGGGGAGAGTAATGTAAAAAATGAACAATGAACAATTCCTACACCATCATTATATGAATTCATTGTCCATTTTTACATAAGAAACCAAAAATCACATAAGCGAGTTTTGGATAGAATTTCGATTTGTACGTCTTTATTCATTCCTGTATTTTTCTAATTCATCTTTCTAATAATGACTTATACACTATGACGTCACAAAATAACTTTATTCTCTTTACGTTTCCCACTCTGTGTCTCTAATTCGTTCTTGTAAATCTTCCTAACAATGATTTGTACTATACGTAAAAATTCAATAACTATGACGTCACATTTTCCCGTCATTTATTTCCCTAAGGACTAAACACTCTATAGAAGTCATTATTTATATGTTATGTAGCATAAACATTATTATTGAACCATACTCATTCTTACATTCATGTTCTTTCTTGACCATTATCCAATATAAATTTTATTAAATATTCATTTTTACTCGTGTCAACGCGAAACTTCATGCCTTCGTTCGAAAACGCAAAAATACGTTCTCGTATTATTTTTTTCATTTTTATTTTTAATTATATTGACCTCCCGAGATTAACTAAAAAATGCTGAGGTTAAGTGATCGAAATTCCGCTCATCACAGCAGAATTCGAACGCTCAAAGTTAAAAAGTCTCCTTTCCCTCTGATTCGAATTTATAACATTATCATGTGTTATGTTATATTATGTGTGTTATGTGCCCATGTACTTTGTATTATATTTCTAACATCTTAATTGTCTATATATAAAAACACTGTAATTAATAATAACTTGTAATGTACTTCAGTGAAACTGTAATTAAATGTAATGATTTAATTTATCATGTAAGAATGTACTTCAAAATGGAAGTGTAATTAAACAACAAGTGAATATGAATTAATTGGTAATTGTAATCCATAATTGTAATCGTAATTGTAATGAACCAAAATTAATACGTACTCAGTCATGTACTCAAAATTGTGCTTATGTGCTATTACGAAATGATATTGCCGTCAAAAATGTAGAATCGGCGATACTGTTGTTCTTTTTTATTTATATTTTTTTTTATTGTTTTTAGTTGAAATCTTTCAAAAACATTGATTATGTGTTTAAAAAGGGGGGAAACTTAACCTTCGATTGTCTCCCCCAAACATTTAGGCTATATTATACTGTACTTGTAAAATTACTTCGCTTCATCGTTGTACTTCGGATTAGCACTTCATCAAGACACTTCATTTAAGGCACTTCATCGTTGTACTTCAGATTAGCACCTCATTAGGAGGGGGTAGAGGCCCCTTGCCTCAATATATTTTTAGATTCCGGCCTGAGCCATGGTCGAAAGAGGTCGAACCTCTACCCTTGTAAATTCAGAGCAATACCTGTAATTTTTAAGAAGTAAACCACAGTAAAAGAAGTTTTTATCTTTTTCCTTCGAGCCGTGCTCTCTTCAGGAACTCAGTCAGTAAGTCGACAAGTTATAAAAGAAAAGTCGATAATTTTAGTATAAGAGAAAGGATCAGAGAATCATTGAAAGAAAAGAATTAACAGAGTGGCGACCCACCATTTAAGGCGACCGAAAAGAATTATAGAAAAGTATAAAGAAGAAACATCCGTTGCCGCCTCCTAACCAGAACCCCCCCGTCGAATCCGAACCGACTCAGGGCCATAAAGGGGAGGTTAACAGCTTGCGACCCTATAGCTAGGATAAACAAAAGTTGGCGACCTTGCCAGGATAAGAAGATTCTAACAAGCTGGCGACCCTGCATCAGGATCAAAAGAAGATTTTAAGAAAATTATTACTTTAAGAAGATTATTTTAAGAAGAAGATTTTAAGAAGAGGCCACTCTTTGGCCAAGATAGAAATTACCCTGAATCAGGATTAAAAGATTATTTTAAGAAGAAGATTACTTTAAGAAGAAGATTACTTTAAGAAGAAGATTACTTTAAGAAGAGGCCACTCTTTGGCCAAGATAGAAATTACCCTGCATCAGGATAAAACCAGTTGACCGGCGTGTCACGACTTCTAGTTCGTAACATCCACCCTTGAACCGGTGCGTCACGGCTCCAAGTTCTTCACGCCTAGTTTTCATCCAGGAACAAGTAGCCAGCAAGACGTCTTCAGGACACGTCTCTAAGGATTTCGCCGTAGGAATCTTGTTAAGTACAGAGTTGTTTTTTTTAAGAAAAATTTATAAACACTTGAAAAATCAGTTATTAACAGTTAATATTTAGTATGGAGGCAGAATTAACACAAAACACAGTGAACATTGCAGACACCAGTGATACATTTGTTTTTATTGAAACAGTAATTGTAAGCGAGTTAATTGTAAGAGAGTTAATTGTAAGAGAGTTAATCGTAACACAGAGAGTTAATTGTAACAGAGTTAATTTCAAGAGAGTTAATTTCAAGAGAGTTATTTTCACTGTTATATTCAGTATAGAATAATTTTATTTTATGTATCAAACATAATAGTATCGTACCTTCGTGTACATTAGAATGAAATATTGTTTACCTTTTTTTTATTTTTTGTTTGCAAATTTTTTTTCAATTACTGAATTGAATTGACTTGCAAATTAGAGAGAGAGAGAGAGTTTACAGAGAGTTTTATTTGAAGTCAGAAGGTTGCGCCAAGACGGGCAACCGCCCCAGAGATTTATAGGAATACTTGACAAGCGTTCAAGTTAGTTTCAGAATACTTGACAAGCGTTCAAGTTAGTTTCAGAATAGTTGACAAGCGTTCAAGTTAGTTTCAGAATACTTGACAAGCGTTCAAGTTAGTTTCAGAATACTTGACAAGCGTTCAAGTTAGTTTCAGAATACTTGACAAGCGTTCAAGTTAGTTTCAGAATACTTGACAAGCGTTCAAGTTAGGTTCAGAATACTTGATAGAGTTCAAGTTAGGTTCAGAATACTTGACAGAGTCCAAGTCAGAGTTTATTCCAAGTCAGAGTTATATTCGAAGTCAGAGTTTATTCCAAGTCAGAGTTATATGCCAAGTCAGAGTTATATTCCAAGTCAGAGTTATATTCGGAAGTCAGAGAGTTATATTCGAAGTCAGAGTTATATTCGAAGTCAGAGTTTTATTTGAAGTTAGAGAGTTCAAGTCAAAGTTAGTTTTTAAGTCGAAGTTAGTTTTCAAGTCCCAAGTTTTCAATGCAGTCAATTGAATTCAACCTTTTTTTGTTGTTCAAGAGAATTTAATTAAACCTTTTTTTGTGTTTGTGAGAAGAAAATTGACCTGTCTTTTCTTTTCATGCCATTGTTACGTATATAGATATATAGTTATGTAATTCATTAATTGTCACAAAACCGTTTTTACAATTGCTTGTAACGATTTTGTTAATTATTGTAATGTATATGAGATATGAGGAACATGCCGTCCCTCCGTTTTGTTTCAATTTTTTTAATTTTTGTTCTAAGTAGTGTGACAAGCAATCTCTTTGCTTTAAAAAAAAAAAAACGTAATTGTCAATTTCAGACTAAAATATCAAATAATTCAAATTCTATCAACATTCAACGAAGAAGTATGATTTTTCTACTTAACAAGCAAAAATTATTAAAACCTTTTTAATATTTTTTTTTATTATATAAAAATAATTTTTAATGAAAAATGTACCTGTAATTAGATTTTATAATAATTGACCTTGAACTTAAAAGATTTTATAACCCATCTTAAATTATTATACATCATTTTTAAACGTTGTTAATTCAAAAACCCTTCCAAATCCCTACACATTTGACCACAGGTCTATACATCATCCACTACGTAATTCGATTTGTACCTACAACAGTCAATAAAAATGCATGCACACTATATATATACTATAATATATACAAACCTTATGCTAAAATCATTGAATATCACAATAAAACTATTTCATTACGTAAGTGCAAACTATGCTATATAATCTTAATCATTTTTGCTTCCTAATATATCTTGCTCATGCATTTATTCAGTTAATTTAACAATCCTCTCAGCTAATGTCTCTCGAACTTATAAAATACACACTTTGTACCCAATAAACAAAAATACACACTAGACCACAGGTCTATACATCATCCACTACGTAATTCTATTTTTACCTACACTAGTCAATAAAAATTAGCTTATAGATTGTACGATTTATATTTTTCCCTTTTTCCTATTCATTATGAATGTAATTTTCCCCACAGAAAAAAAAAAAAAAAAATTCTAAATTTTTTTTAACCATATCCTTGTTATACACAAATTCAGAATGGTTCCCTGAGACAATTATATGTTAAACACAGACTGTGCATGGAACAAGGAACTCTTCTGGGAAAATTAAATCCACTATAGTCCGAATAAGTAATGGTAACTGACAAATACCATGAAAAAGAAAAACTATGGTATTTGTCAGTTACCATTACTTATTCGGACTATAGTGGATTTAATTTTCCCAGAAGAGTTCCTTGTTCCATGCACAGTCTGTGTTTAACATATCCTTGTTTGTCTAACTTAATTGGTTGTCTAAATTAATGTATTAATCCTATTAAATGTTTGTCTAAACTAAAGTATTAAACTTTGATTTTTTTTATATTTTGTAAGCAAGTGTCATTTTAAAAATTTGGATACTCTGCATTGTACTCGACCACGCGAAATCGTTCTGTATAAAATTTGTATTGTAACTAATGGTACCCTGTTAGGATGTTATTTTCTCATTTGTATTGTATTAATGGTACCCTATTAAATTATTGTATAAATATAATTTTTAAAAGGGAGAGTAAGTAAAAAATGAACAATGAACAATTCCTACACCATCATTATATGAATTCATTGTCCATTTTTACATAAGAAACCAAAAATCACATAAGCGAGTTTTGGATAGAATTTCGATGTACGTCTTTATTCATTCCTGTATTTTTCTAATTCATCTTTCTAATAATGACTTATACACTATGACGTCACAAAATAACTTTATTCTCTTTACGTTTCCCACTCTGTGTCTCTAATTCGTTCTTGTAAATCTTCCTAACAATGATTTGTACTATACGTAAAAATTCAATAACTATGACGTCACATTTTCCCGTCATTTATTTCCCTAAGGACTAAACACTCTATAGAAGTCATTATTTATATGTTATGTAGCATAAACATTATTATTGAACCATACTCATTCTTACATTCATGTTCTTTCTTGACCATTATCCAATATAAATTTTATTAAATATTCATTTTTACTCGTGTCAACGCGAAACTTCATGCCTTCGTTCGAAAACGCAAAAATACGTTCTCGTATTATTTTTTCATTTATTTTTAATTATATTGACCTCCCGAGATTAACTAAAAAATGCTGAGGTTAAGTGATCGAAATTCCGCTCATCACAGCAGAATTCGAACGCTCAAAGTTAAAAAGTCTCCTTTCCCTCTGATTCGAATTTATAACATTATCATGTGGTTATATTATGTGTGTTATGTGCCCATGTACTTTGTATTATATTTCTAACATCTTAATTGTCTATATATAAAAACACTGTAATTAATAATAACTTGTAATGTACTGTAATGATTTAATTTATCATGTAAGAATGTACTTCAAAATGGAAGTGTAATTAAACAACAAGTCAATATGAATTAATTGGTAATTGTAATCCATAACTGTAATCGTAATTGTAATGAACCAAAATTAATACGTACTCAGTCATGTACTCAAAATTGTGCTTATGTGCTATTACGAAATGATATTGCCGTCAAAAATGTAGAATCGGCGATACTGTTGTTCTTTTTTATTTATATTTTTTTTATTGTTTTTAGTTGAAATCTTTCAAAAACATCTGATTATGTGTTTAAAAAGGGGGGAAACTTAACCTTCGATTGTCTCCCCCCAAACATTTAGGCTATATTATACTGTACTTGTAAAATTACTTCACTTCATCGTTGTACTTCGGATTAGCACTTCATCAAGCCACTTCATTTAAGGCACTTCATCGTTGTACTTCAGATTAGCACCTCATTAGGAGGGGGCAGAGGCCCCTTGCCTCAATATATTTTTAGATTCCGGCCTGAGCCATGGTCGAAAGAGGTCGAACCTCTACCCTTGTAAATTCAGAGCAATACCTGTAATTTTTAAGAAGTAAACCACAGTAAAAGAAGTTTTTATCTTTTTCCTTCGAGCCGTGCTCTCTTCAGGAACTCAGTCAGTAAGTCGACAAGTTATAAAAGAAAAGTCGATAATTTTAGTATAAGAGAAAGGATCAGAGAATCATTGAAAGAAAAGAATTAACAGAGTGGCGACCCACCATTTAAGGCGACCGAAAAGAATTATAGAAAAGTATAAAGAAGAAACATCCGTTGCCGCCTCCTAACCAGAACCCCCCCGTCGAATCCGAACCGACTCAGGGCCATAAAGGGGGGGTTAGCAGCTTGCGACCCTATAGCCAGGATAAACAAAAGTTGGCGACCTTGCCAGGATAAGAAGATTCTAACAAGCTGGCGACCCTGCATCAGGATCAAAAGAAGATTTTAAGAAAATTATTACTTTAAGAAGATTATTTTAAGAAGAAGATTTTAAGAAGAGGCCACTCTTTGGCCAAGATAGAAATTACCCTGCATCAGGATTAAAAGATTATTTTAAGAAGATTACTTTAAGAAGAAGATTACTTTAAGAAGAAGATTACTTTAAGAAGAGGCCACTCTTTGGCCAAGATAGAAATTACCCTGCATCAGGATAAAACCAGTTGACCGGCGTGTCACGACTTCTAGTTCGTAACATCCACCCTTGAACCGGTGCGTCACGGCTCCAAGTTCTTCACGCCTAGTTTTCATCCAGGAACAAGTAGCCAGCAAGACGTCTTCAGGACACGTCTCTAAGGATTCGCCATAGGAATCTTAAGTACAGAGTTGTTTTTTTTAAGAAAATTTATAAACACTTGAAAAATCAGTATTATTAACAGTTAATATTTAGTATGGAGGCAGAATTAACACAAAACACAGTGAACATTGCAGACACCAGTGATACATTTGTTTTTATTGAAACAGTAATTGTAAGCGAGTTAATTGTAAGAGAGTTAATTGTAAGAGAGTTAATCGTAACACAGAGAGTTAATTGTAACAGAGTTAATTTCAAGAGAGTTAATTTCAAGAGAGTTATTTTCACTGTTATATTCAGTATAGAATAATTTTATTTTATGTATCAAACATAATAGTATCGTACCTTCGTGTACATTAGAATGAAATATTGTTTACCTTTTTTATTTTTTGTTTGCAAATTTTTTTTTCAATTACTGAATTGAATTGACTTGCAAATTAAGAGAGAGAGAGAGTTTACAGAGAGTTTTATTTGAAGTCAGAAGGTTGCGCCAAGACGGGCAACCGCCCCAGAGATTTATAGGAATACTTGACAAGCGTTCAAGTTAGTTTCAGAATACTTGACAAGCGTTCAAGTTAGTTTCAGAATAGTTGACAAGCGTTCAAGTTAGTTTCAGAATACTTGACAAGCGTTCAAGTTAGTTTCAGAATACTTGACAAGCGTTCAAGTTAGTTTCAGAATACTTGACAAGCGTTCAAGTTAGTTTCAGAATACTTGACAAGCGTTCAAGTTAGGTTCAGAATACTTGATAGAGTTCAAGTTAGGTTCAGAATACTTGACAGAGTCCAAGTCAGAGTTTATTCCAAGTCAGAGTTATATTCGAAGTCAGAGTTTATTCCAAGTCAGAGTTATATGCCAAGTCAGAGTTATATTCGAAGTCAGAGTTATATTCGAAGTCAGAGTTATATTCGAAGTCAGAGTTATATTCGAAGTCAGAGAGTTATATTCGAAGTCAGAGTTATATTCGAAGTCAGAGTTTTATTTGAAGTTAGAGAGTTCAAGTCAAAGTTAGTTTTTAAGTCGAAGTTAGTTTTCAAGTCCCAAGTTTTCAATGCAGTCAATTGAATTCAACCTTTTTTTGTTGTTCAAGAGAATTTAATTCAACCTTTTTTTGTGTTTGTGAGAAGAAAATTGACCTATCTGTCTTTTCTTTTCATGCCATTGTTACGTATATAGATATATAGTTATGTAATTCATTAATTGTCACAAAACCGTTTTTACAATTGCTTGTAACGATTTTGGTAATTATTGTAATGTATATGAGATATGAGGAACATGCCGTCCCTCCGTTTTGTTTCAATTTTTTTAATTTTTGTTCTAAGTAGTGTGACAAGCAATCTCTTTGCTTTAAAAAAAAACAACGTAATTGTCAATTTCAGACTAAAATATCAAATAATTCAAATTCTATCAACATTCAACGAAGAAGTATGATTTTTCTACTTAACAAGCAAAAATTATTAAAACCTTTTTAATATTTTTTTTTATTATATAAAAATAATTTTTAATGAAAAATTTACCTGTAATTAGATTTTATAATAATTGACCTTGAACTTAAAAGATTTTATAACCCATCTTAAATTATCATACATCATTTTTAAACTTTGTTAATTCAAAAACCCTTCCAAATCCCTACACATTTGACCACAGGTCTATACATCATCCACTACGTAATTCGATTTGTACCTACAACAGTCAATAAAAATGCATGCACACTATATATATATATATATATACAAACCTTATGCTAAAATCATTGAATATCACAATAAAACTATTTCATTACGTAAGTGCAAACTATGCTATATAATCTTAATCATTTTTGCTTCCTAATATATCTTGCTCATGCATTTATTCAGTTAATTTAACAATCCTCTCAGCTAATGTCTCTCGAACTTATAAAATACACACTTTGTACCCAATAAACAAAAATACACACTAGACCACAGGTCTTACATCATCCACTACGTAATTCTATTTTTACCTACACTAGTCAATAAAAATTAGCTTATAGATTGTACGATTTATATTTTTCCCTTTTTCCTATTCATTATGAATGTAATTTTCCCCACAGAAAAAAAAAAAAAAAATTCTAAATTTTTTTTAACCATATCCTTGTTTGTCTAACTTAATTGGTTGTCTAAATTAATGTATTAATCCTATTAAATGTTTGTCTAAAAAAGTATTAAACTTTGATTTTTTTAATATTTTGTAAGCAAGTGTCATTTTAAAAATTTGGATACTCTGCATTGTACTCGACCACGCGAAATCGTTCTGTATAAAATTTGTATTGTAACTAATGGTACCCTGTTAGGATGTTATTTTCTCATTTGTATTGTATTAATGGTACCCATTAAATTATTGTATAAATATAATTTTTAAAAGGGGAGAGTAATGTAAAAAATGAACAATGAACAATTCCTACACCATCATCATATGAATTCATTGTCCATTTTTACATAAGAAACCAAAAATCACATAAGCGAGTTTTGGATAGAATTTCGATTTGTACGTCTTTATTCATTCCTGTATTTTTCTAATTCATCTTTCTAATAATGACTTATACACTATGACGTCACAAAATAACTTTATTCTCTTTACGTTTCCCACTCTGTGTCTCTAATTCGTTCTTGTAAATCTTCCTAACAATGATTTGTACTATACGTAAAATTCAATAACTATGACGTCACATTTTCCCGTCATTATTTCCCTAAGGACTAAACACTCTATAGAAGTCATTATTTATATGTTATGTAGCATAAACATTATTATTGAACCATACTCATTCTTACATTCATGTTCTTTCTTGACCATTATCCAATATAAATTATTAAATATTCATTTTACTCGTGTCAACGCGAAACTTCATGCCTTCCTTCGAAAACGCAAAAATACGTTCTCGTATTATTTTTTTCATTTTTATTTTTAATTACATTGACCTCCCGAGATTAACTCAAAAATGCTGATGTTAAGTGATCGAAATTCCGCTCATCACAGCAGAATTCGAACGCTCAAAGTTAAAAAGTCTCCTTTCCCTCTGATTCGAATTTATAACATTATCATGTGTTATGTTATATTATGTGTGTTATGTGCCCATGTACTTTGTATTATATTTCTAACATCTTAATTGTCTATATATAAAAACACTGTAATTAATAATAACTTGTAATGTACTTCAGTGAAACTGTAATTAAATGTAATGATTTAATTTATCATGTAAGAATGTACTTCAAAATGGAAGTGTAATTAAACAACAAGTGAATATGAATTAATTGGTAATTGTAATCCATAATTGTAATCGTAATTGTAATGAACCAAAATTAATACGTACTCAGTCATGTACTCAAAATTGTGCTTATGTGCTATTACGAAATGATATTGCCGTCAAAAATGTAGAATCGGCGATACTGTTGTTCTTTTTTATTTATATTTTTTTTATTGTTTTTAGTTGAAATCTTTCAAAAACATCTGATTATGTGTTTAAAAAGGGGGGAAACTTAACCTTCGATTGTCTCCCCCAAACATTTAGGCTATATTATACTGTACTTGTAAAATTACTTCGCTTCATCGTTGTACTTCGGATTAGCACTTCATCAAGACACTTCATTTAAGGCACTTCATCGTTGTACTTCAGATTAGCACCTCATTAGGAGGGGGCAGAGGCCCCTTGCCTCAATATATTTTTAGATTCCGGCCTGAGCCATGGTCGAAAGAGGTCGAACCTTTACCCTTGTAAATTCAGAGCAATACCTGTAATTTTTAAGAAGTAAACCACAGTAAAAGAAGTTTTTATTTTTCCTTCGAGCCGTGCTCTCTTCAGGAACTCAGTCAGTAAGTCGACAAGTTATAAAAGAAAAGTCGATAATTTTAGTATAAGAGAAAGGATCAGAGAATCATTGAAAGAAAAGAATTAACAGAGTGGCGACCCACCATTTAAGGCGACCGAAAAGAATTATAGAAAAGTATAAAGAAGAAACATCCGTTGCCGCCTCCTAACCAGAACACCCCCGTCGAATCCGAACCGACTCAGGGCCATAAAGGGGGGGTTAACAGCTTGCGACCCTATAGCCAGGATAAACAAAAGTTGGCGACCTTGCCAGGATAAGAAGATTCTAACAAGCTGGCGACCCTGCATCAGGATCAAAAGAAGATTTTAAGAAGATTATTACTTTAAGAAGATTATTTTAAGAAGAAGATTTTAAGAAGAGGCCACTCTTTGGCCAAGATAGAAATTACCCTGCATCAGGATTAAAAGATTATTTTAAGAAGAAGATTACTTTAAGAAGAAGATTACTTTAAGAAGAAGATTACTTTAAGAAGAGGCCACTCTTTGGCCAAGATAGAAATTACCCTGCATCAGGATAAAACCAGTTGACCGGCGTGTCACGACTTCTAGTTCGTAACATCCACCCTTGAACCGGTGCGTCACGGCTCCAAGTTCTTCACGCCTAGTTTTCATCCAGGAACAAGTAGCCAGCAAGACGTCTTCAGGACACGTCTCTAAGGATTTCGCCGTAGGAATCTTGTTAGGTACAGAGTTGTTTTTTTTAAGAAAAATTTATAAACACTTGAAAAATCAGTATTATTAACAGTTAATATTTAGTATGGAGGCAGAATTAACACAAAACACAGTGAACATTGCAGACACCAGTGATACATTTGTTTTTATTGAAACAGTAATTGTAAGCGAGTAATTGTAAGAGAGTTAATTGTAAGAGAGTTAATCGTAACACAGAGAGTTAATTGTAACAGAGTTAATTTCAAGAGAGTTAATTTCAAGAGAGTTATTTTCACTGTTATATTCAGTATAGAATAATTTTATTTTATGTATCAAACATAATAGTATCGTACCTTCGTGTACATTAGAATGAAATATTGTTTACCTTTTTTTTATTTTTTGTTTGCAAATTTTTTTTCAATTACTGAATTGAATTGACTTGCAAATTAAGAGAGAGAGAGTTTACAGAGAGTTTTATTTGAAGTCAGAAGGTTGCGCCAAGACGGGCAACCGCCCCAGAGATTTATAGGAATACTTGACAAGCGTTCAAGTTAGTTTCAGAATACTTGACAAGCGTTCAAGTTAGTTTCAGAATAGTTGACAAGCGTTCAAGTTAGTTTCAGAATACTTGACAAGCGTTTAAGTTAGTTTCAGAATACTTGACAAGCGTTCAAGTTAGGGTCAGAATACTTGATAGAGTTCAAGTTAGGGTCAGAATACTTGATAGAGTTCAAGTTAGGTTCAGAATACTTGACAGAGTCCAAGTCAGAGTTTATTCCAAGTCAGAGTTATATTCGAAGTCAGAGTTTATTCCAAGTCAGAGTTATATGCCAAGTCAGAGTTATATTCGAAGTCAGAGTTATATTCGAAGTCAGAGTTATATTCGAAGTCAGAGAGTTATATTCGAAGTCAGAGTTATATTCGAAGTCAGAGTTTTATTTGAAGTTAGAGAGTTCAAGTCAAAGTTAGTTTTTAAGTCGAAGTTAGTTTTCAAGTCCCAAGTTTTCAATGCAGTCAATTGAATTCAACCTTTTTTTGTTGTTCAAGAGAATTTAATTCAACCTTTTTTTGTGTTTGTGAGAAGAAAATTGACCTATCTGTCTTTTCTTTTCATGCCATTGTTACGTATATAGATATATAGTTATGTAATTCATTAATTGTCACAAAACCGTTTTTACAATTGCTTGTAACGATTTTGGTAATTATTGTAATGTATATGAGATATGAGGAACATGCCGTCCCTCCGTTTTGTTTCAATTTTTTTAATTTTTGTTCTAAGTAGTGTGACAAGCAATCTCTTTGCTTTAAAAAAAAAAAACGTAATTGTCAATTTCAGACTAAAATATCAAATAATTCAAATTCTATCAACATTCAACGAAGAAGTATGATTTTTCTACTTAACAAGCAAAAATTATTAAAACCTTTTTAATATTTTTTTTTATTATATAAAAATAATTTTTAATGAAAAATTTACCTGTAATTAGATTTTATAATAATTGACCTTGAACTTAAAAGATTTTATAACCCATCTTAAATTATTATACATCATTTTTAAACTTTGTTAATTCAAAAACCCTTCCAAATCCCTCCACATTTGACCACAGGTCTATACATCATCCACTACGTAATTCGATTTGTACCTACAACAGTCAATAAAAATGCATGCACACTATATATATACTATATATATATACAAACCTTATGCTAAAATCATTGAATATCACAATAAAACTATTTCATTACGTAAGTGCAAACTATGCTATATAATCTTAATCATTTTTGCTTCCTAATATATCTTGCTCATGCATTTATTCAGTTAATTTAACAATCCTCTCAGCTAATGTCTCTCGAACTTATAAAATACACACTTTGTACCCAATAAACAAAAATACACACTAGACCACAGGTCTATACATCCACTACGTAATTCTATTTTTACCTACACTAGTCAATAAAAATTAGCTTATAGATTGTACGATTTATATTTTTCCCTTTTTCCTATTCATTATGAATGTAATTTTCCCCACAGAAAAAAAAAAAAATTCTAAATTTTTTTTAACCATATCTTTGTTTGTCTAACTTAATTGGTTGTCTAAATTAATGTATTAATCCTATTAAATGTTTGTCTAAACTAAAGTATTAAACTTTGATTTTTTTTATATTTTGTAAGCAAGTGTCATTTTAAAAATTTGGATACTCTGCATTGTACTCGACCACGCGAAATCGTTCTGTATAAAATTTGTATTGTAACTAATGGTACCCTGTTAGGATGTTATTTTCTCATTTGTATTGTATTAATGGTACCCTATTAAATTATTGTATAAATATAATTTTTAAAAGGGGAGAGTAATGTAAAAAATGAACAATGAACAATTCCTACACCATCATTATATGAATTCATTGTCCATTTTTACATAAGAAACCAAAAATCACATAAGCGAGTTTTGGATAGAATTTCGATTTGTACGTCTTTATTCATTCCTGTATTTTTCTAATTCATCTTTCTAATAGTGACTTATACACTATGACGTCACAAAATAACTTTATTCTCTTTACGTTTCCCACTCTGTGTCTCTAATTCGTTCTTGTAAATCTTCCTAACAATGATTTGTACTATACGTAAAAATTCAATAACTATGACGTCACATTTTCCCGTCATTTATTTCCCTAAGGACTAAACACTCTATAGAAGTCATTATTTATATGTTATGTAGCATAAACATTATTATTGAACCATACTCATTCTTACATTCATGTTCTTTCTTGACCATTATCCAATATAAATTTTATTAAATATTCATTTTTACTCGTGTCAACGCGAAACTTCATGCCTTCGTTCGAAAACGCAAAAATACGTTCTCGTATTATTTTTTTCATTTTTACTTTTAATTATATTGACCTCCCGAGATTAACTAAAAAATGCTGAGGTTAAGTGATCGAAATTCCGCTCATCACAGCAGAATTCGAACGCTCAAAGTTAAAAAGTCTCCTTTCCCTCTGATTCGAATTATAACATTATCATGTGTTATGTTATATTATGTGTGTTATGTGCCCATGTACTTTGTATTATATTTCTAACATCTTAATTGTCTATATATAAAAACACTGTAATTAATAATAACTTGTAATGTACTTCAGTGAAACTGTAATTAAATGTAATGATTTAATTTATCATGTAAGAATGTACTTCAAATGGAAGTGTAATTAAACAACAAGTGAATATGAATTAATTGGTAATTGTAATCCATAATTGTAATCGTAATTGTAATGAACCAAAATTAATACGTACTCAGTCATGTACTCAAAATTGTGCTTATGTGCTATTACGAAATGATATTGCCGTCAAAAATGTAGAATCGGCGATACTGTTGTTCTTTTTTATTTATATTTTTTTTTATTGTTTTTAGTTGAAATCTTTCAAAAACATCTGATTATTTGTTTAAAAAGGGGGGAAACTTAACCTTCGATTGTCTCCCCCAAACATTTAGGCTATATTATACTGTACTTGTAAAATTACTTCGCTTCATCGTTGTACTTCGGAATAGCACTTCATCAAGACACTTCATTTAAGGCACTTCATCATTGTACTTCAGATTAGCACCTCATTAGGAGGGGGCAGAGGCCCCTTGCCTCAATATATTTTTAGATTCCGGCCTGAGCCATGGTCGAAAGAGGTCGAACCTCTACCCTTGTAAATTCAGAGCAATACCTGTAATTTTTAAGAAGTAAACCACAGTAAAAGAAGTTTTTATCTTTTTCCTTCGAGCCGTGCTCTCTTCAGGAACTCAGTCAGTAAGTCGACAAGTTATAAAAGAAAAGTCGATAATTTTAGTATAAGAGAAAGGATCAGAGAATCATTGAAAGAAAAGAATTAACAGAGTGGCGTCCCACCATTTAAGGCGACCGAAAAGAATTATAGAAAAGTATAAAGAAGAAACATCCGTTGCCGCCTCCTAACCAGAACCCCCCCGTCGAATCCGAACCGACTCAGGGCCATAAAGGGGGTTAATATATATATATAATATACATATATATATAATATATAGATATATATATATATATAATATATATATGCATATATATTATATATATTATATATATATATATATATATCACATATATATACATATATATATATATATATATATATATATATATATATACAGGGTGGCCCAAAAAAAATGGCACCAATTTTGAGAAGTGATATCTCAATAACCATTGCAGTTAGGGATTTTAAAAAACAACCAAATGAAAGATAATTCTTTTCTCTTTAAATACTTATTCAATAACTTGATGTTTATAAACCCATGTAATGCCAAAAATTGGCTTATAAGGAAAATATACAAAAAAAGTTGCGCATTTATATTTATTCCTTTATTTTTTCTAATTAATTATCTTCTAATTTACAGTCTTTAAACGAAGTTCTGTGGTTTTAAGTGAAACCTAATTTTCAATAAATGGCTCAATCTGCCCTCCATTATGGTCAACCACAGCCTGTAATCTCGCCCTCAATTTTGAAATTGCCTTTGAGATCGTCACTTGTGAGAGATTTTCCCATGCAGCTGAATTCGTTCACGAAGATGGTTCACATCACGGTTTTTCTGACCATGGTAGACTTCTCTCTCTAGGCAGACCACACAAAGTAGTCAATGGGGTTTAGATCTGGGCTGCATGGTGGCCAATTATTGGGTTCGACAAAACCAGGACAATTATTTGAGAAATGTTATTGTTTCCTTGGCTGTATGAGATGGGGCTCCATCTTGCATGAACACAAAATCAGTGCTCGTCTCCTTGATCTCTGACAACATTGGAGACAAAATGTCATTACAGTAGTAAATTGAGTTAATTTTAACGCCTCGCTGAATAAAAATGATGGATGTTTTGTTCTCAGATGACGCTGCTAGGGAAACCATTATCGAATCTGAAAAGTGTTTTTTTTCACGCAAAAGTCGTTTTGGGTCAACATGAGTTTTTGTCGCCACTGCTGCACGAACCCGATCATTTTGGGTATTTCGTGGTGTTTCGACCGTAAATCGTTTCTCATCAGAAAACCAAATTTTTTTCACAGACTCATTTGACCGAAATCTTCGCAATAGATTTTTACATCGATGGAAACATCTTTCTTTCACAGGCTCCGATAAAGCAGTAACCTTCACCCTCTTAAATGTTTTCAACCCAAGATCTTTTCGAATTATTCGCTGTACTGAAGAACGTGAAATCCAGGTTTCTTTCGCAACTTCACGTTCACTTTTACTTGTTCCCGGTTGTTCCTCTTGACTTAAAACCATTTCATTTACTTTTTCAATGTTTTCTGGCGTTCTAATACTTTTTGGTCGACCACTTCCCGGACGCCGTTGACTGCTGCCGGTTTCTTTAAATTTTTGTAAAAAATGTGCCACAGTTCTTTTTTTCCAATTTCTATTTGGAAATTCGTAAAGAATTCTGTTTAATGAATATCCTTTTTCTTCACGTAGTGCTTGTATAATGTTCTTATCAGATTCTCTCAATCCCATCTTGAGGGGTCTGGAATAGAAAAATTTCATTTAAAATTAGGATCAAGGAATAAATATAAATGCGCAACTTTTTTTTGTATATGTTTTTTGGAAGCCAATTTTGGGCATTATATGGGCTTATAACCATCAAGCCATAGAGAAAGTATTTAAAGCGAAAAGAATTATCTTTCATTTGGTTGTTTTTTTAAGTCCCTAGCTGCAACAGTTATTGAGATATCACTTCTCAAAATTGGTGCCATTTTTTTTGGGCCACCCTGTATATATATATATATACATATATATATATATATATATATATATATATATATATATATATATATATATATATATATATGCATATATATATATACACACACATATATATATATAATATATATATATATATATTATATAATATATATATATATATATGGCCCTGGGGGGGTGGTTCGGATCGACGGGGGTTCTAGTTAGGAGGCAGCAACGGATATTTCTTCTAATCTCGGTAGTAGGGTCTCCAAATGTTTAAACTCTTGGCTACAGACTCGCCAGACTGTTATGCCAATATCTTCTGTGGTGCTTGGGTTGTCTCTTTCTCTCGCTTTATGGGGTCGACAAATGTTTATCCTGGCTATAGGGTCGCCAGTTATTAATTCTTCTCTTGCTATAATACTCTGATACTTTCTCTGATACTAAAATTATCGACTTTTCTTTTATAACTTATCGACTTAACTGACTAAGTTCTTCTGAAGAGAACAAGGCTCGAAGGAAAAGATAAAAACTTTTTCTACTGTGGTTTACTTCTCAAAATGTACAGGTAGTGCTCTGAATTTACAGGGGTAGAGGTTCGACCTCTTTCGACCATGGCTCAGGCCGGAATCTAAAAATATTAAGGAGGCAAGGGGCCTCTGCCCCCTCCCCGCAGCGAAGCTGCTAACAAGGGAGTCTCGTAGCAGTGACCAAAGCAGAGAGCCGTCATGAAGTGACTTAATGAAGTGCCGTAATTTTACAAATACATGTATAATATAAACCTAAATGTTTGGGGGAAGACAGTTGAAGGTTAAGTTTCTCCCTTTTAAACACATGATCAGATGTTTGAAAGATTCCAAATAAAAATTTTAAAAAATAAAAATAAAAACTAATCGTATATTTTTGCAGAGTCTTCATTTCTGAAGACGATATCATTTCGTAATAGTACATAGGTACAATTTAAGTACACCACTGAGCACATTTTCGTTTTTGTCTATTACAGTTATGATTGCGATTATGGATTACTTCACATTCACTTATTGTTGTTTAATTACATTTCTATTAAAGTACATTCTTACATTATAAATTAAATCATTACATTTAATTACAGTTTCATTGAAGTACATTACGTCGTTTACCATTCTTACAGTGTTTTTATATATTTATATATGGTTATAATATATGGTTATAATATATGGTTATAATATATGGTTATACTATATGGTTATACTATATGGTTATTAGTACAACACAAGTACATGAGCACATACGAGATAATTTATATACGACATAATATGTTATAATATGTTATAACATGTTATAAATTTGAAATCAGAGGGACAAGAGGTTTCACGTTTTCAGATGTTTGATTTATGCTGATTTGCGAATTGCGTACACTTGCATAAGCATTTATGAATATCTTGCGAGGGGTGAACGCACTTAAAAATAAAAAAATAAAAATGAAAAAAATAATACGAGAACGTATTTTTGCGTTTTCGAACGAAGGCATGAAGTTTTGCATTTCATAGATTGACACGAGTAAAAATGAATATTTAATAAAATTTATATAGGATAATGATCAAGATAAAATATGGACGTATGGGGGCGGGGATATGGTCGAATAATAGTTATATTTATACTACATAACATATAAATAATGACTTCTATAGAGTGTACAGTTTTTATTATGATGATAAAGACTTTTCATACATTGCATACTAGAGATATAATGAAGGGAAATTAATGACTGGAAAATGTGACGTCATAGTTATTGAATTTGTACGTATAGTACAAATCATTATTAGGAAGATTTACATGAACGAATTAGAGACAAAGAGTGGGTATCAATGACTAAGAAGTACAACTGCGGGTTCCAATCCTGTTACATGCAATGTGTATGCATAATCTAGGGTCGAGGGTGAGATGGAAGACAATCATAATTAATTATAATAAATTCTATAACAATGAAAAATGGAAAATAGATACGACTAAACCACAGAAATGGTAGATCATAGGGTTGTGACACAAACAAAAATAGGAAGTTACAAATAAATTTTTTATCCAAAACTCGCTTAGGCAATTTTGGTTTCTTATGTAAAAATGAATATGGATTATTCATTGTTCATTTTTACACAC
The DNA here is from genome assembly GCA_023014485.1 of Bathynomus jamesi. NCBI lineage: Eukaryota > Metazoa > Arthropoda > Malacostraca > Isopoda > Cirolanidae > Bathynomus > Bathynomus jamesi. The sequence continues at coordinate 58,722 of JAJOZX010013078.1, forward strand.
ATATATATATATATATACATATGAAATAGGATCCCTCCTAAGGAGACGTAGTTTTACATTTAGGATAAAAACGAAGACGTAGAGCAAAAAAGTCATTATATTTGGCTGCAGCCGACGTTTCGGGCAACTCTACCCATTTTCAAGGCCTAATAAATAAAAAGCTAAAATTAATGCATGACAAAAATATATGAATGTCAAAAACTAAAACTAATTTATAGTACAGAATAAAACCACTTCAAGAATAAAAATTAAAAAGCATAAAACAAGCATAAGCCAAAAACAAAAAGTAAAAATTATATACATGACAAATATACACATGATAAAAATAAAACTTAAAAACTAAAAACATTCAAACAAATTAGTTAAAAACTTTACTAATAAAAAGTTAAATGAAAAAACGCATAAGTGCACCAAACATACCATGCTCACTTGACAGCCACAAACAACTGGGTATTAGCCATAGGACAGGGAAAGTTTTATCTAAAAAGGAACAGTCTGCCATTAGAAATCATTCTGTTAAGTGTAAGGTTGATATTTCCGTTAATAACTTTAAAATTCTTAAATCATTAAAATGCCCGTCCTCTCTCCGTATTTACGAATCTCTGTGCATTAAATTTCTGAACTCCAGTTTAAATATTGATTCTAGTTGTTACCCCCTTTATATTAATTAAAATACCTACAAACTAAATTTTTTTTTTTTTTTTTCTGTTTTTTCCCCTTGACCCTGTCTCCTTTTCGCCTCAGTTGTTTGTGGCTGTCAAGTGAGCATGGTATGTTTGGTGCACTTTTGCGTTTTTTCATTTAACTTTTTATTAGTAAAGTTTTTAACTAATTTGTTTGAATGTTTTTAGTTTTTAAGTTTTATTTTATCATGTGTATATTTGTCATGTATAATTTTTACATATATATATATATATATATATATATATATATATATATATATATATATATATATATATACCGTATATATACATATATATATATATATATATATATATATATATATATATATATATATATATATATATATATACACACATATATATATACCGTATATATATATATATTATATATATATATATATATATATATATATATATATATATATATATATATATATATATAAAGGGTGATCCAGAGAAATGGGACCCAAAAGAAACCCCTGTAACTCTTAAAGTATAAGTCCTTTTATAAAATCATACGCATCATTCGAAAGAGGATAGTTACAAGTTTGTACAGGATTGTATAGTTTTGACAATACAAGACAAGATAAGATACAAAACAAAATAAAAGTGTTAGTTAAAACTAACCCTTCAAGATGACTGCATGGACTGTGGAACAGCTGCGTTTCATAACTGAGCAATATTATGAGCATGGAAGAAGTGTAGTTTCAGCTCTTAGAAGGTGATTTTGACATCTGAAAATTTGTCTTGAAAGATCTTTGAGCTGAAACTACACTTCTTCCATGCTCATAATATTGCTCAGTTATGAAACGCAGCTGTTCCACAGTCCATGCAGTCATCTTGAAGGGTTAGTTTTAACTAACACTTTTATTTTGTTTTGTATCTTATCTTGTCTTGTATTGTCAAAACCTATACAATCCTGTACAAACTTGTAACTATCCTCTTTCGAATGATGCGTATGATTTTATAAAAGGACTTATACTGTACTTTAAGAGTTACAGGGGTTTCTTTTGGGTCCCATTTCTCTGGATCACCCTTTATAATATATATATATGCATATATATATATATATATATATATATATATATATATAATATATATATATATATATATATTAGTGGTGGACCAGATGTCAGTTTTTCAACATCTGCGGATGCGGATATTTAGTTAATCTATCAATATAATATAGAATTATGAATATATGATATAATTTTTCAAATTTCGTGACATTACTATTATGGCAGGCAATGCATAAGAATTAAAATTAATATTAATGTTTTCATTATGATAAAAATAATTTCTCAGGAGTTGCAGTTACAGAAAATTGAATGAAACAAGTTTCATTCAATTTTCTGTTACCATTTATTTATATTTTGAGGTTTATATATTTGTTTGTTCTTTAATAACACTGTACAACAGTGAAAAAAAAACGGAAATGAGATCGTCATTTTTATGGCTAATTACACTGGGGAACAAATTTTAACTTTTTTTTGTTTCTTGGACGTGAACAGGTCGGTCTTATAGGATTTATTCCGCTGATTCCGAATATAGCCGTAGAATTTCTCTATCACCCAAGGTTACTGAGAAATTTGTATTTTAATATTTATTCAAAAAGTGTATAGAAGTTAGTAAAAATACTTCATAAAAATTATATTAGTGGCAGATTGGCATTTAACCCTTTCAGCTCTGAATTTTTTGTAGGGTTAAGTTATGAATGCGTGTATTTGAAACGTTAGCAATTGGCATCTTCAGTCCTTAAAGGGTTAAAATATTCTTCTTAAAACTTCTTTGTCACTGATTTTCTCTTGTAGTTTTCATTAGGAGCTTCTCGCATCAATGTCCAGCAGTAATCAGCTAACATTGCCGGATCCCACCTCCCTTGGTAGCGTTTCTCCATAGTAGCTATATCTTGGTGGAACCTTTTCCATGCTCATCGCTTACGTCGCCGAGGTTTTCAGGGAAGAAATCTAAATGGGAGTGCAAGAAATGGATTTTTAGTGACATATTACATCCCAATAACCTATATGCTTCAATCATGTCCTGCACTATTTTTTCATAGTTAGAGGCTTTGATGTTCCCTAGAAAATTTGTGACAACATTCTTCATGGCCTCCCATGCCACTTTTTCTTTTTCTCAAGGCATCATCAAACTTTTGATCTTTCATGAGCTCTCTGATTTGGGGACCAACAAAGATCCCTTCTTTTATCTTTGCATCGCTAAGTCGTGAAAACTTTCTTCAAATATTTGAATGCCTCATCTTCCTTGTTCATTGCTTTGACAAAATTTTTCATGATGCCAAGTTTGATGTGAAGTGGCGGTAAGTATATTTTCTTGGGGTCAACTAAGGGTTCATGAGACACATTCTTCAGTCCTGGGATACATTTTTGACGAAGTGGCCAATCCTTTACAAAATAATGCGAATCTCTGGCTCTGCTGTCTCATTCACAAAGGAAGCAGCAGAACTTCGTATAACCGAGCTGCATTCCAGAAGAAGCGCGACGACTTTTAAATCCCCACATATATACCAACGAAACTGGTCATAATTAATCTGCTGAAGGATGAGTTTCATATTTTCGTAAGATTCCTTCACGTGGACAGCGTGCCCTACAGGAATGGAAGGGTATTTATTTCCATTGTGAAGTAGTACAACCTTGAGGCTTAGCTTCGAAGAGTCAATAAATAAACGCCAATCTTCAGATTTGTGCTCATGACCGAGAGCTAACAGCAGTCCATTTACATTATTACAGTAGCATAAACCACCTGACGAGGAGAAATACTGCATCAGATCTTTTTGGCGAGTGCGGAACGCCGATATGCTTGTATCTTTTGCCAGCAAATTCCATTCACGTAACCTGGAGCCCGCCCAATAATTCCGCTTTCTTTTTCGGAAGGTCCAAATCTCTCACGAGATCATTCAGCATAACCTGCGTTATCATACGTGGTTTATTTGATTCAGGTTGCTGAAAGTCTGTATCTTTCGTGTCATCAATTTCCATTGGTTCTACTTCAGACTCTTCATCCAGTGTCCATGACTTTGGGGGAGTTGGAATTGGGTTATCATCGTCATGTAGTACTGGTCTCATGGCAGATGCAAGATTTGGGTATTGAATTTTATGTTTATTTTTGGCAGAGAATCCTGAAACGTTAGTCATACAAAAATAGCAATCCGTTAGGTGATCCTTGGGCTCTCTCCAAATCATTGGTATGGCAAATGACATAGATTTGCGGGTACCTTTAATCCAACCCCTAAGAGTGACGGCACAGGAAATGCATGAGATATGAGGTGCCCAGGATTTGTCTTGGTCGCCTACCTTACATCCAGAATAAAGTTCGTAAGCCTTCTTCACGAGTGGTGTCATCGTCTTCCTCTGTGCCATTATGGTCAGTTCTCCACATACGTAGCAAAATGTATCTCTGGGATTAATACAGTTTCGATTCATGCTGGCGGAAAATTATTGAAATCACGGAAAACTTTTTGGAATGAAAAACCAATTTTTTCTACTATGAAAAATTTTAAAATTTGAGCAAAACTTGAAAAAAAATTCTTTTTATTAAAAATCTGTTTGTTTAAATAGCTATATTTTTTTAATGCAAAAAATACTATTAAATATAGTTAACCTGGAAAAAAAAGGAAGTAAAATTAAATTAGTACACTTAATTTTAACTAATATTTTGGGAAAACTCTGAGTAAATGGAAATATTATTTTCTCGAAAACTATGGGTGATAGAAAAATTCTGAAACCATATTTGGAGTCAGCATCAAAAGTTCTATAAGAAACACCAAATAGTTTTCAAGAAACAAAAATGTTGTTCCCTAGTGTTATATGCGTAGATTGCGAAAATAACACTCATTTATTTGTATCACCCACTGATTTTATGAAAATGACCCTATTTCATTGATTCATTTTGAGAACCACTGGTTCTCTGAACGCATCTTTTACATTTTGTTCAGTCATGCATATGCTGTGGTGGTGGTGTTCGGCTCTGTGTTTCCACTTTGATTTTAAGAAAAAATTCTTTCATTAATCATTTAAAACAAAATTGTCAGCTATATTTTATCATAAATCGGTGCTATCAGTGAGTATTATTGAATAACAGCTATCGAATTATGTATATTTCACCGACAACGTCTATATTGTGTGAAATTGCAAATTGATATATCATTTTCTTATTTTACAGGTTTTTATTGATGTTATGCTACAATGCCTAGAGAGTGCAAAAATTCGCCAGACAGTTTTTGTTATATTTGTGGGACATTAACGTTAAAACAGTATAAAAGGAAGTTGACTTCTCATGTGAAAAAGCTTTATGAATTATACTTCGCATGCAAAGTTGGTGATCAGGACAAGCACTGGGCGCCTCATATCTGCTGTGTGAGATGTACAAGCTCGTTATTTGCATGGTTCAAAGGCTGTCCTGGTCTGGGATTCGGTGTCCCAATGGTATGAAGAGAGCCGCTGGACCATTCAACTGATTGCTATTTCTGCTTAACGAACATCACAGGTTTGAATCTTTATTTTTCTGAATATACGTCAAATTTGGTGTTTTTAGCACATTTTAGTATATCCTGCTCTGCATAATGTATTACACAATTATGCTATCTTAAGTAGTCAACAATGTCTATTGTCTCACATTACAGGTTGCAACAGAAAAGGGAAAAAGGCTATAGTCTACCCAAATCTTCGTTCTGCTATGCGTCTACAGATATACCCATCCCTCGTCCTTCAGCTGAAATGCCGACCGATAACACAGACTCTGACAAATTGGAATCAGACGGCGAATGCTATGAAGCTCAAGTCGAATCCAAGAAAGAGCAACATCTCATCACGCAGCCTGAACTCAATGATTTGGTCCGTGATTTAATACTTACCAAGCAACAAAGTGAACTGCTGGCCTCACGTCTACAAGAATGAAATCTGCTGGCGGAAGACGTACGAATTACGTACAGCATTCCGAAAGCGCTCCTTGGATTTGCAGGAATATTTCACAATGAAGAACAACCTTTGTTATTGCATTGATATACATGGTCTGTTCGATGCTCTGGGTTTGTGCTATGAACCGAATCAGTGGATATTTTTCATTGATGCATCTCTGTACAGTGTTAAAGGTGTACTGCTAGACAATGGGAATACAATGCCTTCTGTTCCGATCGCTCATTCAGTCATCTTCAGAGAAAGGTATGACAATGTTGCTTTTATTCTGGACTGTATAAAATACAATGAACATGAATGGCTTATCTGCGCAGATTTGAAGGTTGTGGCTATTCTCAGTGGATTGCAAACTGGCTATACGAAATACATGTGGTTCCTATGCAAGTGGGATAGCCGAGCAAGGTCTGAACACTACACACGCTCAGTATGGCCGCCGCGAGAAAATTCTCACCTGGATCTCACAATGTTATTCACGAACCACTAGTACGAAAGGAAAAGGTTAGCTTGCCGCCACTTCACATAAAACTAGGGCTGATGAAACAATTGCAAAGGCGTTGAAACAGAATAAGCCTGCATTCAAATATCTAAAGGAAAAATTCCCAAAAATAAGTGATGCCAAGATTAAAGAAGGCATATTCGTCGGCCCTCAAATTCGTCAACTCATGCTAGACGAACACTTTGAAGCGGTGATGGATGAGGTTGAGTTGGCAGCCTGGCGTGTATTCAAAAACGTGTGCAGCGGTCTACTAGGAAAGACCAAATACGACAACTATGTTGCACATGTGGATCAGCTTATCAACTCATACCAACGTTTCGGATGTAAGATGTCATTGAAAAGTCATTTTTTGAATTCACATCTCTCATTCTTTCCGGAAAACGCATCTGCTGTTAGCGACGAACACGGGGAGAGGTTCCACCAGGATATAGCCACAATGGAGAGCCGATACAAAGAGAAGTGGAGTCCTGCAATGCTGGCCGATTTCTGCTGGAATTTAAAGCTTGACCAACCAGAAGCATCACACAAACGCCAGCATAAATACAAATAATGAGTTGAAAACAGTATAATACGAGAGTTTTATGTTAATTTTGTGCATAAATGTTGAAGTATAGCAATAATTAAACAGTTCCATATGATAAAGCCTATCTGTTTATCAATATATTCTTATTTTTTGGTATGAAGATTTTAAGCAGTCATTACAAAAAAACGTGACGTGATAGAAAAAAAACTATTTTCAGATTTGGAATCAGCACACTCGAAATATTAAGAATGACCGAATGTTATTCCCGTTTTTTTTTAAACCGAAAATTCGTTGCACAGTGAAATTAATACTTTACATGAAATGTGCATGACTGGGCCTTATAAGCTAATTTAATTGTAAATTTCATAATTTATTGAGGTAATATCCATATAACATTCGCAGTCAGAAGTGCGGATGCGGATGTAAAAAATGATGCGGATATCCGGTCCACCACTAATACATACACACACACACACACACATATATATACTGTGTATATACACACACATATACAGTGTATATATATATATATTATTATTTTTATTTCTTTATTCTTTTGTGACCTGTTTCATAAACAAGCCATTTGAATTTATATTGAATGTCGGCTGAAGTGCTAAAAGTGTCAATTCCCATACAAATGTTTGCTCCTCCCACAATTTTTCTATGCTTACTATATATATATATATATTATATGTATATATATATATATATATATATATATAATATATGTATGTATGTTTATTTTTGTAACCTATATATTGCCTTGATCTGTCCTTTCACTCCAGTGTTCCTGAGGATGTCATTAGACGAAAGCGCTTGAGCACCCCTTTGTGTTTCTTTTCCCTTCGTGGTTTTATTCATCATAAATATTTTTCACGTGTCACTTTCGTGAAATAATTTTTCATATAATGAACACCACGCGTTCCTTCGCCTTGCTGTTCCCTCTATTGTCCCCGTTTGTGTCTGTGTTTTCTTCTACATTAATGAAGGGGCATGCAATTCGGATCCGACGAAAGTTTCTTACTAATTGTCTGGAGGAGCAGGTCCTTCCCAAGTCCCTCCTTCCGATTCGCCTCAGACAAATGGACGACCATCCGTTCAACAACTTTAGCAGAGTAATTTTAAAGAAACATATTGAAGTCACCAGACAAAATGAGTGGTCCACCTTCAAAAATTTAGGCATTGCCAAACGTAATGTTTTGACTGTTATTCCCCAACCGTGGATCCAACCTTTGTTTGATGAAATTTACAACGAGTTGCGTCGGAGAACTTCTTCACTTCGAAACATTTTGGATCGCAAAATTAAAAGTCTCATTCGAAATAGTCAGTGGAGTAAAAAAGCAAGCTCAAAGTGTGTTTTGAACCTTTCTTCGAAAAACATTAGTGACGATGCAAAAAGTGCCCTTGGATTTGGTATGTCCTTTTATATTGTTAAAAAACCTACTGCTTTACAAATTTGTCATAGTCTTGCTTGTTTTGAAAAACAGTGTAACCTTCCTCAGTTTTTGGTTAACATAGTTAAAGGCCTTGTCTATGGTGCTGCGAATATTTCTTACGAAGATAACTTTCCTAAACGTTTCCGCAATAGCCTTTCACAATTAAAAAAAGATAGTGAGCTCCATATTACTAAAGCAGACAAGGCTAACACCTTAGTCATTATGGACAAAGTGGATTACATTGGAAAGATGAATGAGCTGCTTCAGGACCCCGCCACATACGTGAAACTTAGGAAGAACCCGCAGGATGATGTCATCAAATCATTCAATAGTGGCTTGAAACGCATTCTCAAAGATCATAAGGACTTAATTCCCCTTTTTTTGTCCACTTCACCTGCTCTGCCTTACCTTTATGGTCTTATTAAAACCCACAAACCGGGTAACCCTATGCGCCCTATTATTAGCTCGGTGGGCTCTATTACCTATAAACTCTCCAAATGGCTTGTTAATGTTTTGTCCCCCATTCTTGGAACTGTCTCGGATTCACACGTAAAAAATTCCATGGATCTCACTGAAAAATTGAATAATGTTCGCATTAATACCAACGATAGATTGATCAGTTTCGACGTTTGTTCATTGTTCACAAAAGTGCCGATTGATGATATGCTTGACTTTCTCGCCCGAGAATTACATAACTATGATTTACCATT
>JAJOZX010013078.1:77500-85000 GCA_023014485.1 Bathynomus jamesi
GAATACTTGACAAGCGTTCAAGTTAGACAGTTTAAGTTTCAGAATACTTGACAAGCGTTCAAGTTAGACAGTTTAAGTTTCAGAATACTTGACAAGCGTTCAAGTCAGACAGTTTCAGAATACTTGACAAGCGTTCAAGTCAGGTTCAGAATACTTGATACAGTTCAAGTTAGGTTCAGAATACTTGATAGAGTTCAAGTTAGGTTCAGAATACTTGACAGAGTTCAAGTCAGAGTTTAAGTTCCAAGTCAGAGTTTAAGTCCCAAGTCAGAGTTTAAGTCATTTCAATGCAGTCAATTGAATTCAACTTTTTCTTTGTAAGTTAAAAGAATTTAATTTAAGAAAATGTAATTTAAGAATTTAATTCAACCTTTTTTTTGTGCTGTAAAAGAGAATTTAATTCAACCTGAATTGACCGGGTTGCGTCTTTAGTTAACCTTTTTTTTTGTTTGTGAGAAGGAAATTGACCGATTTATCTTTTCTTTTCATGATAGCAGTTCAAGTGCAAGACAGTTTAAGTTTCAGAATACTTGACAAGCGTTCAAGTTAGACAGTTTAAGTTTCAGAATACTTGACAAGCGTTCAAGTTAGAGAGTTTAAGTTTCAGAATACTTGACAAGCGTTCAAGTTAGACAGTTTAAGTTTCAGAATACTTGACAAGCGTTCAAGTCAGACAGTTTCAGAATACTTGACAAGCGTTCAAGTCAGGTTCAGAATACTTGATAGAGTTCAAGTTAGGTTCAGAATACTTGATAGAGTTCAAGTTAGGTTCAGAATACTTGATAGAGTTCAAGTTAGGTTCAGAATACTTGACAGAGTTCAAGTCAGAGTTTAAGTTCCAAGTCAGAGTTTAAGTTCCAAGTCAGAGTTTAAGTCCCAAGTCAGAGTTTAAGTCATTTCAATGCAGTCAATTGAATTCAACTTTTTCTTTGTAAGTTAAAAGAATTTAATTTAAGAAAATGTAATTTAAGAATTTAATTCAAACTTTTTTTTGTGCTGTAAAAGAGAATTTAATTCAACCTGAATTGACCGGGTTGCGTCTTTAGTTAACCTTTTTTTTGTTTGTGAGAAGGAAATTGACCGATTTGTCTTTTTTTCATGCCAGTTTTGCGTATATAAATATATAGTTATGTAATTCATTATTTGTAACAAAACCGTTTTTACAAAGGTTGTAACGATTTTGGTAATTATTGTAATGTATATGAGGAACATGCCGTCCCTCCGTTTTGTTTCAACTCTTTTAATTTTTGTTCAAAGTAGTGTGACAAGCAATCTTTTTTTTTAAAGAGCAAAGTGCTCACGAAAGATGTAATTGTCAATTTCAGACTTATACCCCCCGCTTAGTCACTCAATTCCCCCGAATGTCGTACTCCAAACTTTGTCTTTTTATTTTATTTTATTTTAACACCCCCAACCCCAGTTGAACTGTGTCAACCAGAGAAATGGTTCAACCATGGTTAATTCCTCTTTGGTACGATGGAGCATAACCTCAATTTAGGTTAAGTGTTTTTTTTATATTACAGTATATGTTTAGTTCATTATAGTTTATAATTGATTTCTATTTTCAACTTTTATATTTTCTATATTTTTTTTATTCGATTAATAATGAGTAATTATCGTAGTCGAATTTAATTAATTGTGTGTCAAAATATCAAATAATTCAAATTCTATCAACATTTAACGAAAGAGTATAATTTTTCTACTTAACATGCAAAAATTATTAAACCTTTTTAATTTTTTTTATTATATAAAAATAATTTTTAATGTAAAATTTAATTGAAATTATTAAAAGAAAAGATTGTTCGAAATGCTTCCCTTCCATTTCAATAACTTTTTTATTCTTGGTCGAAATTCATCTATGGTTCGATTTACTTTTATTTTTAAGAATATTATAAAATTATGTTAGCTCATTAAAATGCATAATTGATCTCTATTCTTAATTTGTATTTTTAATTTTCTTTTGTTCAATTAATCGTGAGTAACTGTCCTTAAATTGTTATTGTACCATTTGTAAGGTATCAAACGAAAATTATAGTCAAATTGACATACTACTACAGTATATGGTTATGAATTTTAGTAGTCGAATTTAATTGTGTCGAAATTCAATTTTAAAACCGTGAGAGTTACTGTCATTACTCGTAAGGTCTTCTAAGTACGTCTTTTTTTACCTTAATTCGTGTAACTGATTTAATTAAATACTTAAATACTACTACTTAAACTTAAAATATTTTATAACCCTAAACCCATCTTAAATTATTATACATTATTTTTAAACTTTGTTCATTCAAAAACCTTCCAAATCCCTACACATACACACGCATGTATGCACACTATATATACTATATACATACAAACCTTATGCTAAAATCATTGAATATCACAATAAAACTATTTCATTACGTAAGTGCAAACTATGCTATTTAGTCTTAATCATTTTTGCTTTCTAATATATCTTGCTCATGCATTTATTCAGTTATTTGAACAATCCTATCAGCTAATCTGTCCCTCGAAATTGTAAAATACACACTTTGCACCTAATACACCCAAATACACACTAGACCACAGGTCTATACATCATCCATTACGTAATTCTATTTTTACCTACAATAGTCAATAAAAATTAGCTTATAGATTGTACGATTTACATTTTTCCCTTTTATCTACTCTATTCATTATGTACATAATTTATCCCACAGAAAAAAAATAAAATTAACCTTTGAATTTTTTTTTATATTATATAATAACACTTGTTTTGTATAAAAATTTGTAATGTAAAGAAAAATTCGTCATCTAACTTGAAGTAGTTAGGATGTTATTTTCTCATTGTATTGTATTAATGGTACCCTGTTAGGATGTTATTTTCTCATTTGTATTGTATTAATTGTATTATATTATTGTATTAATACCATTTTGGAGGGGGAAACACTGTAAAAAGTGAACAATGAACAATTCCTATACCATCATTATATGGATTCATTGTCTTCATGCAGTACTTATGTTCGTATAGTTTTTATATTCGAATGTCCATTTTTACATAAGAAACCAAAATCGCCTAAGCGAGTTTTGGATAGAATTTCGATTTATACTTCTTTATTCATTACTGTATTTCTCTAATTCATCTTTTCTAATAATGACTTATACACTATGACGTCATAAAATAACTTTATTCTCTTTACGTTTCCCATACTTTGTACACTGAATCACGTTCTTAGTATTTGGACATCTTCCGTATTCAATGTATGGTAAATTCTTTAGTAATAAGGTTGTGGTGTTATGTAGTATAAACATTATTATTCAACCATATTCATCCATACGTCACGTTTTCCCGTCATTAATTCCCTTGATCATTATCCTATATAAATTTTATTAAATATTCATTTTTTACTCGTGTCAATTTGTGAAGCGCGAAACTTTGGGCCTTCGTTCGAAAACGCAAAAATACGTTCTCGTATTGTTTTTTTTTATTATTTTTTTTCAAGTGCGATCACCCTTCAAGATATTCATAAATGCTTACTAAGATCGAATTCCGCTCACGACGACAGATTCGAACGCCTCAAAGATAAAATATCTCCGTTCGCTCTGATTTCAAATTTATAACATGTTAAACATATTATAACATATTATGTATATAAATCTATATCATGTGTGCCATGTACTTTATATTATATTTCTAAACATCTTAATTGTCTATTAATATGAAACACTGTAAAAACAAAACAAGGTTATAGTAACTGTTTAATTGTAATTAACTGTAATACTTTAATTTAATATAACGTAATGTACTTTAATGAAACTGTAATTAATAATAACTTGTAATGTACTTCATTGAAACTGTAATTAAATGTAATGATTTAATTTATAATGTAAGAATGTACTTTAATAGAACTGTAATCGACAATCATAAGCGAATGTGAAGTAATCCATAATTGTAATCGTAATTGTAATGAACCAAAATTAATACGTACTCAGTCGTGTACTTAGTTTGTACTTGTGTACTATTACGAAATGATATCGCCTTCAGAAATGAAGATTCGGCAAAAATATACGATTAGTTTTTATTTTTTATTTTTTTTATTATTTTTAGTTGAAATTTTTCAAACCATCTGATCATGTGTTTAAAAGGGGGGGAACTTAACCTTCAACTGTCGTCCCCCAACATTTAGGTTTATATTATATATGTACTTGTAAAATTACAGCACTTCTTCATTAGACTTCTTCATCAAGTCACTTCATTATCGTACTTCATCATAGCACTTCATTAGGACTCCTTTGTTAGCAGCCTTGCTGCGAGGAGGGGGAAGAGGCCCCTTGCCTCCTTAACTTTTTAGATTCCGGCCCGAGCCATGGTCGAAAGAGGTCGAACCTCTACCCCTGTAAATTCAGAGCACTACCTGTATATTTTGAGAAGTAAACCACAGTAGAAAAAGTTTTTATCTTTTCCTTCGAGCCTTGTTCTCTTCAGGAATTTAGTCAGTTAAGTAAGATATTGGCATAACAGTCTGGCGAGTCTGTAGCCAAGAGTTTAACAAGAGGCGACCGAAAAGAATTAGAATGTTATAGAAGAAATATCCGTTGCTGCCTCCGAACTAGAACCCCCGTCGATCCGAACCACCCCAGGGCCATAGACGGAGGAGTTAACATATATATATATATAATTTAGGGTGTTTCATACCTATAGGGTAAAATAAAAATGAGCTTGGAGTTTTAATCCACACGTTTCTCCGTATTCTAAAGAACAAGAAAACACGTTTGTGCAAGTTTGAACAAGATCGCGCTGCATTTAGAGGTCCCCAACTTTGACGACTTTTTGTCAGTTCATTTCTCGCCTGCCTGCAGTGAAGACGGTTTTCTTCGTCACTTGAGCGGTTGTTGTATAGCCTATTGGACAACTATGGAGGTAATTATATATGCTACTAATTATCTCATTTTACTGTGGTATTGAAATTTATTATTATTTAATTTCTGTCATTTTACTGTGGTAGTGATATTTATTATTAATATTACATGAAATTAATTAGTCTGTTGCATATTGGACAACTAAGCTGGTAATTATTTATGATACTAATTAATGTAATTTTACTGCGGTATTGAAATTTATTTAATTAATGAATTGTCAAAGAGAACGTAGTGTACACGTATCAGTTTTATAAATAAAGAAAAGCAGTAACTGGGACTCGAACCAGTGTCATAGCCGTTTGGCGGCATCGCTCAAGTCGGCGTACACAGCACGCTATCCACTCCCTAGATGGTGTAGTGGATAGCGTGCTGTGTACGCCGACTAGAGCGATGCCGCCAAACGGCTATGACACTGGTTCGAGTCCCAGTTACTGCTTTTCTTTATTTAATTAATGAAATTAATTACGATGTGAAATTATTTCTGTGGAATTATTTAGTTTGTTTTCTTTTCCAGGTGTCTACCAGAGCGAAAACAGAAGTGTTTCTTATTGGCCAGACGGATGCGAACATCACATCAAGTGGCCTTCCAACTCAGTTGCAAGTACTCAAAAAGTACTTTTACCACCAAAAGGAGCAAAAATTTGGACGTACTAAATGCCTGAACCTGTGCCTGGATGCCTGTCTCATATTTTGGGAGAGAGCGAGAATCCCCATGATGCGTCGAGATTCTGCCTTGAGGAAGATGGAATCCCTTCTCAAGGAATACGACCGGCTTGTGAAGCACAAGTCACATAAAGCAGAGTCCTTCCGAGTGAAGGAGGCGATGTTCAAGGAGGCAATAGCGAAGGAGATCATGGACATTGCTCATTCACAGGCTAAGGAAATGATGAAGAATCAGGAGGACATCCACTTTCTCGACATGCAGCGTGAAGATCCAAATTCCTGCAGCATGGGCCCTGTTGACATGAAGCTTCACTATAAGGAGATTAGGAAAAGGAAGAGGCTGGACAAGATTAAGGAACAACAGGAGAAGGCCAGGAAGGAACAAGGAGCTGCAGAAGATACGGGGGCTTTAGTGATTTCAACTTCGTCAGAGACTGACTCAGATGTCGTTGACCCAACCGTGGAAGTTTTTCCATCCTCCTCCAAGGGAAATACCAAGAAGCGACGCAGGAATCTGATCTCACAGGATGTGACGACTACCTACGATCGGCTGAATATTTCGTACCGCGATTCAGCTATGTCGTACGCTGCAGCGGCTAAATCACTAGGTTTTGACTTGGATGAACTGTCCATTTCTGCCAGTACCATGTACCGCACACGCAAGGCTCTCAGGAAGGTGGCTGCTGAAAGTTATCAATCCGACGAAGTTTGTCCTGGTCAGCCTCTTGTCTTGCATTGGGACGGTAAGCTCCTACCTGACAATGAGCAATGGAAGGAGAGCGTTGACCGGATCGCCGTCCTCGTCTCTGGCGACGGCAAGGAGAAGTTGCTCGGCGTTCCTAAGGTGACGTCCGGAACCGGCGAGAAGATAGCGCGAGTTTGCTTGGATTTGGTCAAGGAACACAGGATGGAAGAGCGCGTGCGGGGACTGTCTTTCGACACGACAGCGTCGAACACCGGGATTCATATCGGGGCCTGCGTCCTGATTGAGAAAGGTCTTGGCAGAGAACTCATGTACTTCCCCTGTCGGCATCACATCTATGAAGTCATCCTCAGCTCCGTCTTCAAGCGTGCATACGGCCCTTCAAGTGGCCCCGATATACCCGTTTTCAAGAGGTTTCAGGCACAATGGAAGTTCATCGACCGGTTGGACGTGCGGCCGTACGATTTTGCTCAAGTCAATGGCTCTATGAGGGAACTGAGGGAGAAGTCAGTCCTGCTGGTGAGAGGGATGGTGAGCACGTCGCATCAGCGCGATGACTACAAGGAACTGCTACAGTTGGTTCTCATCTTCCTGGGAGAAGCAAAAGTGGTGGATTTCCCTCTCAGAGCCCCTGGCGCTTACCATCACGCTCGATGGATGGCGATAGCCATCTACTCCTTGAAAGTAATTCTACTGAAGAAGCAGTTCAAGATGTCGAGTCACGAGTTGGAAGCTCTGACAGCCGTAGGTCTCTTCGTGTCCCTCGTCTACATCCGAGGTTGGACTCGTGCTGCAACCTCAAGCAAGGCTGCCGCAGTTGATCTGGAATTTCTGCGTGACGCGGAAGCCTTTGCCATGTCGGGATATTCGTGTGTTAACGCTGCGCAAGAAGCCATGTCTCGACACCTATGGTACATCTCTGAGACTCTTATTGCCATGGCGTTCTTCGACGCAGATGTGGCAGATGAAGAAAAGGCTCAGATGGTCGTCAGTTTGGGTAAGCCCGCATCGAAAAAGGAACTCAAGCGACCCCAAGGGAAGAACGTCAGGAATCTTGCCTCGAAACACCTGGCGGAGTTCGTGACAGGAAAGACGATGGCTTTCTTCCATGCATTCGACTTGGACACAGAATTCTTGAAAAAGCCAGTTGCCGAGTGGACTGAAGTAGAGGGCTTCAAGCAAGCAGCGGCAACTGTTAACAAAATCTCTGTCGTCAACGATCGGGCCGAAAGAGCCAT